>JADANK010000380.1:0-76534 GCA_021292215.1 Lophura nycthemera | reverse complement strand
AGAAACCTTATTTATTTCTCACCTCGGAAGGAATCTACCCATGAACAAGTGCATGTTGGCAGCTGACTGGTTGCCAAGCAGCTTTGCATTAAATACCCTAAGGGCAGTAGTGGACCATAAGCCAGCAGCGTGCAGCAAGGGCCAGCAGCCCTTGTGACAAGAAGGTTTAACTGTATCACGGGACTGCATGAGGAAAAGTGTTGCCAGCAGCTGAGGGTGATGTTGTTTACCCTCTATTCAACATAAAAAAATGAATAAGAGACTGGAACATCACTCTCATGAAGAAAGGCTGAGAGCTGGGACTTGGGAAGATAATGATCACACAAATGCCTCAAAACAGAAGAGAGTGTGCAAGGAAGATATTACTATGATTTTTTTTCAAGTGTTGCCAGGACAAGAGACAATGGACACCAACTGAAACACAGAAGATTCCATGTGAACATCAAGAAAACTTTCTTTAATATGAGGGTAACTGAGCAGTGGACTGGGTCACCTAGAGGAATTGTGTGGAACGTCCCTTCTTAGAGATATTCGCAAGCTGTCTGGATATGATATACTGGGCAACCTGCTTAAGGTTGCTCTATTTCTTATCCTGTTAACATTACTTAAGAAAACATGATTTTAACGAAGTTATATCCTATTTTACTTGCACATTTATCTGCAAATGCTTATACTTTTTACTCCACTTATTTACTTATTTATTCATTTTTGGAAGGCTATTATTCACTTACAGAAAGAATCTAGCTAGAGAAAATATTATTTCAGTGTTCATATACTTTTCCTTAGATAGGATTACAGCTCTGATGGAGAGACATATTGCAAGGACCCTTAAACATTTTGGTGGCAGTGTGAATGGGAGCAGTCATCTGGAATGAAAATAATTGACTATGATATAGGAATGTATAGATAAGCATGCATAGATAGGTGGAAAGCTGTCTGCAAACGTGGAAGAGAGCAGGGTTTGTCTTTACCTGAGAACTACAGTACTAACAATATAAGAGATGAAAAAGCATTGTGGAACACACTGATGTCTTGATTGAAAATTCTATTGAAATACTTGATAGATTTTGTTCTCACAGGCATACCCATGATGCTTGGATTACTTTGGCTTTATGCAAAGTAAGTTCAGTCTTAGGCAAGATTGGACTGTGAGTGATCATTTAACAAAACACAAATAACTGTAAATTATGTTTTCTGTATGTACACAGAAAACAGAAGATGTAGGTGTTATGCTGGTACAAATGATACCAAAATTATGCAATACTTTTTACTATATAGCACTACCAAAATTAGGTTGGGAAGTCTGGATTGTGTCCTTTAAAAAAATTGTTACTATTTCTTAAGACTGAGGACTTGAAAGGTTTTATGGATTAAAATTAATTAATGAATTTCTTTTTGCAATTCTAATTTGAATAACCTAGTTCTGTATATTTGCAATATAACACTGTGATTTAGAGCTGCTCTACAAGCAACAGTTCACTGGGGATGATCTCTGCACATAAAGATTACAGGGCTTCAAATGTTTCCCTGTTTTATATGTGAGTTTAATGCAACATAACACAATTAAATTAAAAATCTCTATACCTATATAATTAGGCTTAGTTCAAAGTAAAGAGAGAATCCAAGTAAAAGTTACTGATGTAACATATGGGTAGTAACTCCTACATGTGTTTGTCTTCTTTTCAGTCTTCCTGAGTAATGAATATCTGGTGATTATAGTCAGGCCTGCCTAACCTTGGTGCTAGTAACCCAGCTGTAAAAGCCAATGTGTCTAAATAGCTTCTTCTCTCTTGGTCATATGAACACTGTGTCTGAAGATTTTATCACCTAGAGTGATAACAAATAACACCTAGAATGCTGGAGGGATGTTTTAGGATTCATTTGGATTTCCCATGAAGTGACAGAGATCTTGTTGGTCTCAAGCTAGCCAGTGGAAGATTGTCAGTATTGAAGTACTTTTGCTTGTGCATGCATTGATGGGCTACCATCTCTCAAGAAACAGGACCCAGATTACAGACTACCTTTTCAATAACATCCCCATGGGCTCCTTGAATAAAAGTTTTATTTGTATTAGAAAATTACATAACAAACAGAATTATAGTAAGGAAAATATCTCCTAAACATTACTAGGGATTATACAGCTGAGTAAGAATTGAGCCTGTCTCCTGGCTTTTGAGTCATGACAGGATCTGTTCCAAGTTCTGGTTCCCTGAGTAGTTCCCAATGTATCAATGAGAAATTAATGCCATGAAGGGTCATGGCTTTGGTTCCTCTTTTTGAAGTCTTTTTCAGCTCTTTTCAGACCACTTGTAGAGAATTAATTTTGCCAGTTGGTCTTTGTGCTTGCCAGAAGTCTGACATCATTAACTTTTAGAAACTTTTCTATCATCTGTATGCAGTTTTGTGATCAAAGCAGACTATGGCAGACTTATCCCTGTGGTACATGTACTTTATGCCAGCAGGCTTATATTGGTTCCCTCCTTCTATTCGTGGCTAAATTTTAAAAGGATATTTCAAACCTTTATGGAAGCGCTCGAAACCATTCTTCATTTGCACATATAACTACAGCTAGCTTGGCTTTTTGAACTTCTTCAGCAGCTGAGTGCTTTTCTTTTTGAATGAATTAGAAGAGTATAAGCAGCAGATAAAATATATAAAAAGCTGCGTTCATATGGATTTTCTCAATGTTAAAATGATCATAATTTTCCAAATTCTCCTAAGAAGTACACAGTGTGTCCCTTTCCAGTCATTTCTTTGATATTTTTTATAAAGTCTTAATTACATTGTTTTGTTCAAATAATCATTTTACTATTATGTAGATAAAATACATTTCAGAGAACAGTTTCCCTCATTGTGTGACATTACTAGAATCCTGAACAGTGGAACAGAATAACCTTAAAAAAGAGACTGAAAGAGTCCAAGGTCTTTAGCCTACTCTGATATTCTGTATCCCCCCTGAGTAGGCTTACAATTGGGTGAGTTACCCTATTTTTTTTTTTTTTTTTTTTTTTTTTTTGTCAATACCCTCAATTTTACAGTTTTAGGAGACACACTTTACCTTTATTCTAAAATGTGATAATAAGAATAAATTAGTTGTAAGAGACCCTCCTTGAGAGGTACAGAGGTACCTATTTACCAACTTGATATACTCTAAAGAGAGATGTGTTGTCTGCCAGGGATACATATTAGAGATATTACCAAAAGGCCACTGAACCTTGTAAATCCTACAGACTGTTGTTATTTTATGTGTCATGCAGGACATATTCAGGAGAAGACCAAAGTATGTCATGAAGGGCTACAGAGCCCTTGCAGCAACTGAAAGATGCTCTAGAGCAAGGTGATTTTTTTAATCTTACTAGTCAAAGAAAGAGGCTTTGAAAGATCCAGCTCAATACAGTGAGTGGATCAGTACATGCTTGTGGGACTACACTTATAGCCAGATATTTGGTTTCTTACGTCATAGGAATCTCTTTGAGATACCCAATCTTCTCGAGTCTGATGGGATCCACCTGTCAGAGAAGAGGAAGAGCATTTTTGGTTACAAGTTTGGCAACCTGTTTAAGAGGACTTTATTAACTTACGAAGTTGCCAGGGAACAGGAATCTTGATGTTTCCAATCCTAGTACTTCAATGCCGGTGCCAGCAATAGATGCCTAAAGCCTGGAGAAGAACCACAAGGTCAGTAGGAGAGTACCTGAAACACCTAAAGCATTCCAGTCTTTTCAGGTAGAAAGTAATCTTCATCAGGGTCCCAATTTAAATATATCTATGAAATGCACATAGAATGCGGATTAAACAGGAAAAATTAGAGAAGTGTACATGCTTGCAAGGCTATTATCTTACTGCTGTCGTGAAGACATTGTGAGACAGATTCCATGACCAATTCTTTCAGTGGAATGGAAGAATATAGACTCCTTAGGAACAAGGAAGATGAGGAAAGAGTGTTGTCCTCTCTGTCACTGACCAGGTGGAGAGTGTGTAGCTTCACCTCGGGATGGGTGAGAAGCTGACTGAGAGTTTTTGGGCTAGTGCTAGAGAAAGGGAGAGGCAGGTGACATTATAGTGAAGAGTGCTAAAGATCACCAGGCCTGGAAGACTGAATGAATCAGACCTTCTGTATACAGATAGGAGCAGCCTCACTTTCACAAGGTCTGGTCTTCATAGGGAATTTCAGCCATCCCAGTGTCTCTTGGAAGGACAATACAACAAGGCATAAGCAATTCAGGAGATGCCTAGAGTATGTTAATGATAAATTTCTTTCTCAAATAATAGAGTAACCAATCAGAAGAGATGCTATGCTGGACTTCACTCCCAACAAAAAGGAGGACCAGATTCCCAATAAAAAGCTTAAAGGTAACGTTAGCTGCAGTGACCAAAATAGGGACTTCAAGATCCTTTGGGCACTGAGGAATACAGCATGTTCACAGGCCTGGAATTCTGGAGAGCAGACTTTGGCCTCTTCTGATATCTGCTTGGTAGAGTGTTGTGAAATAAAGCCCTGCAGAGAAGAGGACCCAAAAAAGATGGCTAATATTCAAAGATAAGATCCTCCAAGCTTGGAAGTAATACATCTCAGTAAAGAGGAAGCCTGGAATGGCCAAACTCAAACATGAAAAGGAAATCTTCAGAGGGTGAATGAATTTAGTGCTCATGAACTCTGTGATAGATACTTACATGGCTGATTGTTTAATATAATTCTAGATCTCACTGCATCTCTAACTAACATTCTAGGAGTGAACAGAAGTCCTGTTAAACTTGTCAGCTCCCTCCTGATGTCCTGATGTCCTGAGACCAGTATATACTGATATTTAGGCACGTAAATTGCTCCCACTGATAACATCTTAAAAAAGTAGGAATCTACATTTGGCAAATGATCACAGAATTGGTTCTAAGATATAGGAAGAAACATAGCCAAGCAGTGTTGAGTATGTACAAAACAAACAAACACAAGCACACAAACAGATCCCACCCTCTAAAATTAGATTTACAGAACATTCGTCAACTGCAACTTCAGTATGTAAGTATGCAGGTTGATTACTCAGTTCATATCAAAAAAGGTACCTTCCCATGATATCTTCCATTTTAGTTCAAATCTCTCCTTCCAGACTTCTAACCAGGAGTTCCAAAAGATCTTTTCTAGACAAAACTAATTCAGTGCACATCTTAACTTTTTATCACCTTTAAGCCATTATCTTTAAGATCTAGTCTGGTACAGTAGCATATGTTTTCATATGCTACATAAGAGACTAATTTTTCTGGAAAATTAAATTAGAGATCTTCAGCCTGACAAAGTAAATAAATTTAGCAGAGTCAACACGATTCATATCAAGTAGGTCTCATTAAAAGAGTTCAATGACCCTTACTGAGCTCATATTTTATTGTAGAGATTAATATAGGCAGGTCTAGCAGAGGAGGGGAGACACTGACTCAGGGGAAGATGATCCAAAAGGAGAAAGCCTCTATTTCTTGTTTGCAATCAACCAGTTATCTAGATGTTAAGATTTCAGACTCTCCAAATCCACTGTAACCTACACCAGACTCCAAGCTATACAGTGCTCCCAAAGCGTTTGGGTTAGAAGGGACCAAGGGTGGGTTGATATTGCAGCTTAAAATCATATACCTTATACTTCCAGTGATCCAGTGTATGACTTCTGTGCTGATTAACTGCAACAGCAGAAGAAATGAGTTTGTTTCCTCTTGTTATCCTGTTACTGAAGCAGAATAAAATATGTCAGATACAATATTGAGCTTTAAACTAAGCAGCTGTTAGTGGAGAATAAACAGTGCTATAATATTTTATTATACAATATTAAAAATGCCATGGTTAGTAAAATAGTTGCATAATAATAATGTGCGTAATTTTTGGAATGGGGAAAGATTGCATAACATATGATTTTGGATCATTAACCATGGAAACCTAATGATTTTGACTCAGTTATGGACACAGAACTAAATAAAATATTTCCACTTTACATTTTTGAGTTCAGGCTAATGGATTTAAAATACTTTTTTGTGCAGAAGTGTCTTGCTTGAATCAGTTGTTTAACTCAGTGGACAGATAAGTGATGTTTGCTGTTGTTTTTTCTGAGATCAGAAAATATCTCATTAACGAATATAAATGTATGTCATTTCAATTTTAATACTGACTTTTTCTTGTGAAAGTAAAATGCTTTATATTTGCAGCATAAAAAAAAAATGTGAATTATTTCCAGTTTGTTATTCCTTGAGTACACAAAAAGTTGGATTCACCTATAAGAAATAAGTCTTTTGTAAAATAATCACACAATTGCAGTTCTCAACGTTTTCTCTTTAAATGTGTTTTTCCTTAAAGGAAAACTACAATTACATATAATAGAAAAGCTGTTTTTAAATTTTGTCAGGTGTTTTATAATTAATATACTAAGATACTTGATTTTTTTTTTCAAAGAAATTAAGAGGAAAAAAAAAAAAAGAAAAAGATGCTTTGACCATTACCCAAGATTTAATCTGTTATAATTATACAAAACTGTAGGCTGTTTCATGCTGTGATTTCTCTGATGCATTTAGTATGCATGCTTGCAAAATTGCCTAGAGGTTTTCATAGTTTCTGTGCAGCGATGAAGGTGTTTTATTTTATTTATTCTTAGATGTGTGAGTGAAGAATATATTACATTTTTTGTTCTAGTAATCCTTTCACTTCTTGCATCTAGGTGCATAAGGCAATGCACACAAGATTTTCTTGGTTGAAAACTTCTTGTTTATAGGATTTCTGGAAGACATTTATCACATACATAAAATTATTTGGTGTAGAAAGATGCATACTGTATGTTCTAATCAGAGAAATGAAAGATTGTGATCATATCAGTTCATTATAATGTACATTAACTATCACACTTAGTGATACTCCACTGACTGCAGTGAGAACACTGATTTATACTAGCAGAGTGTTAGGTTCACATTAGTATTATAATTGTTATACTTATTATTATTAATAATTATTTAATAATTCTAGAAAGTGCACCTCTACAGAAAAATGTGGAATCCTGAACAGTTGCTTTCTTTGGCATTGAATTTTTGAACAGCTGGTCTGGTATGACTGTTAGAATGTGTGTTTTTTAAATCATTAACAAAAGTTTAGCGTTCTCGTTTAATTCAATAAACTATCACTATTTAAAGTGAAATATTGTCAGAGTTCTGTCTTGATTTGCCTGTGTCTGTGACAGAGGGACAGCAGGCCCACAGGCCCACTGGCCCGAAATTAAAAAAGGGGGGGGGGGAAATTTGAGGGTTTATGGGCCAGTTCAGTTCAGTTCTGTGACTAATGGGGCAAGGGACTCATGGACCCATGCTCCGGGAAAGGGGGAAGGGCAAAAAGGGGGAAGAGTAGGGAGATGGGAGATGGGCTTAAAAACAGAACAGAGGCAATGATCTGAGGATGAAAGATGATTTACTAAATATGATATCAGAATGCAAGATAACGCAATATAATATAATATAATTGGAATTGAGGCTAATAAATCAAATAAAATAAGAGAGAGTGTGTCCAAAACCAAAGGCCTTAAAATTGAAGACAAAATGTCTGGGGAGCACGTCCACACGCTACCAGATAGTGAGAAAGAGAGAGATCTCATGACTTATGAGTTTTATCTTTCCCTCTGAAGGCAAAGTCTTCTGAAGAATGTAGTTCTTCTGAGAAACAGGTATCTGGAAAATCATCAGTCCATGGAACTGGAGCATTAACTCCTTAACTCACAATGCTTTACTTGACGTTATTATGTGGAATGCCAGTGAAAAAACATAAAACCATGACAAATATTTTCTGAAAAGAAGCTCACTTCCCAAATGATAGAACAGCTATAAGACTCCTTCACTGAATTACCTGCAAATAAACTTAATGTCAGTTAAATGAAAATGAGAAAAACTTGGGAAAAGTTTTTTTAGCAGATTAAATCCTTTTATGGCTTTATGTATTTCTTAATTTGCCTTATGTAACTTAAACTGGAAATTCTGTTTCTAATGCTCTATTTATTCAGTGTGGCTGAAGTTCACATTTGCTATTTGTCCATTTCACAGCTGTTTGAATTCTAATATGAAGAAAAGTGTTTAGGGAGATTCAGAAAAAAAAGAAAAAAGCCACACTTAGGAGTTTTGTAATAATTCTATTCCTGCCAACAACAGAATGAAGATGATGTTTCTGTTTCAAATTGTAGATTATGGAAATGAATGCTACAGCCAAAATTAATAGATCCAAAATTATGGTAATTATGTGCATTAAGAGGTAAATGTCTATGATATTCTACTATAGGTCAGGCCCATCACTACAATAAAGACACTGAAGATGTTTCCAGAGAAAGGAATGAAGCTGGTGATGAATCTGGAACACAGGTCTTATGAGGAGTCACTGAGGAAACTGGGATTGTTTAATCTGGAGAAGAGGATGCTCAGGGAGATATTATAGTTCTCTACAACTACCTGAAAGGAGGTTACGTTAAGGTGGGACTTGGCCTCTCCTCCTGTGTAAGTATTGATAAGACTAGAGGGAATGGCCTCTAGTTGTGTCAGGGGAGATTCAGGTTGGATGTCAGGAAAAATTTCTTCTCTAAAAGGGTAGTCAGGCACTGGAATGGCCTGCCTGGGGAAGTGGTAGAATCACTGTACATGGAGTTCAAGAAACATTTAGGTGTTGTATTAAGGGACATTGTTTAGTTGGGAAATATTGGTAGATGGTGGATGGTTGAAGTAGATGATCTTGGAGGTGTTTTCCAAACTTGGCAATTCTGTGATTCCATGATTCTATGATTCTGTGAAAGCTGCAGCCATTTCTTCGCTTCTTTGAAAAGACAGAATGGTGAAATTTATCTGAATACTTTTTAGCCATGCATTTTGCACTGTCTACATATTTTTGTAAGCAGTGAAGAAATTTATGTGAGAAAGTACTGAGTAATCACGGAATAGAGACCATATTAATTTGAGTAGCATATTTACATAGATCACTCCAAAATAACACCTCCTATTTATTTCCATGGAAACTATAACAAAGAACACAATAGCACTATTTTGATGGAGCACATTCTCAGCTACAAAACAGTGCTTAGCTATTCTTTCTTTCTTTCTTTATTTATTTTGCCAGCAAGGAAGAAGAGCTTGCACTCATAAAATTATGCATGGATAAACCTATCTTACCTTTCATATCACTGTTGCCACTCCTGGAACGCATCTCTCATTGCCTTACTTTCTAACATCCACTATTTGGTCTCCATAAACATTTGGAAAGCATTAATAGATATCAGTGGATTCTGTTTTTATCACATGGAGGAATTCACTATGACAGCAACAACATGTAACGCAACAGTGGTGGGAAAGTTCTCATTCTGCTGTCATACCACCAAAATCCACCCCTGATACTGTGGGGTATACATAATACCCTATATAATAAAGTAGGAGACATTACTTTCAGAGTTTCCTGCATATTTGTTAAGAGAGTTTAAAACACACCTACGTCTTAGTTTCAACAAACTTGTTTTCATCTGTGCTGGAGCCAGAATTTAGCTTGTTGTTTACTCTCCAGAAAGAAAAAAATGATATTTATTAACATATTTTTTTGATACTTCCTCAGAATCAGTAGGATTAAGGCAGCATCAGGTTCTCACACAAATATATGCAACATCAGGTTCTCACCTGATGTTTACCTCAGCTTTGGGTTGGAGTCTGTGTTCATAAAAATGTAAAGGCCTAGGAACGGAAAACTGCTTTCACTGTATTTAGCGATTGAATTTCTCCACATGAGATTTTTTTACGAATCCATAGGAATCTGTGCTCTCTCTGTCACACAAAAATTTCCTGATATTAAACAGTTCATGAAATTCAGAAATAGAGAGTCCTCATATAATTTCCAGAACATTACCTCTGTTCTTAAACTCCACATGAAGATTAAGGCAAACGTGTATCTTTTTTGTTTCCATACAGTCATGTTCATCTCAAGAGATTATTACATGGGCCATGCATCCAAAAGTGCTACTAAACCAAATGGTGTAATTATTCTGACTAGAGATTAACACTGATTAGCTCATTTGCTTCATTATCTTTGATAACTAGAATTTACTGAATTAAATCTTTTTTGAATGCTGCTTCCATGCCAAATTAGGACAGTTTTTGGAGCTAAAGAAACAAGGCACCATTTTCAGTTCAACATGAAGCAAAGTAGTTATTATTTCTTAATTTACATTTCTGTGTAGTTACCTTTCATCTACAGGAGGCAGTCTCTGTGTATGTCTGTGTAGCAAGTAACATTGCCAATAGGAGCGCAAAGCAGGTTGATGCTAAGAATTTTTCACTTATGCTGTGTACATCTAAATTATTTTACTTATGATCAACTAGACTCTGATACTGTGTTCTGAACTTCAGTGTGTCTTCAGACTTCTTTTAATACCAGTTGAATCCAGTCTGCAAGTTACAGTTTTACAGTGTGGTATACTCAAATGTAATGGGATGATTCACTTCAAAAGCTGCTTATTAACAGAATACTAATTTAGATACTCTGTTTACATCTTCGATGATAAAAATCTCATAAACAAAGGGGGAATTGTCTATTACAAGATTAAAATTGTTCACAGTAAATCAATCATTGTGCAAATAAAACATTTAGAAACTTTGTAAGAGGCACACAACATGATACTTTATATATATATATATATATACAAAACACTTGACAGATCAGTGTTCAAAAACAGCATGTTTTCTCCTTCTGTTCTCCAAATATATGTATATATTTTATATAGTTCACATGTAGATTTAGATGACATTCTTTAGTTCCATGCAGAAAGTTTGCTTGCAACATATAGCTTTAAGGATTCTGTATTTTCAAATAATTTTACTGATTTTAATGATGCTATATAATAATGATGCTATATTTTTTAGCAAATAACACAGTTCTAAGTTGTCTCCAATAAATGATACAGCCTACTATTTTCTTTTCCACTGGGAATATTTCAGAACAATAGCCTCCTATTTACATCTGACTAATAACAATTTGCTTATTACACAAACAAAAATGGCTACCTGAGGCACCAGAGTTAAGTAAATGATTGACAAATGAAATCCTTCCTCTTAGTGAACAAGTCTATGGACAAATAAGTTAAAATTATTTCAAAGTATTATTCTAGATTTGTAGGATGTGACACTTGTGTAGGGTGTATTTTTGTATAAAATTCAATCTTTTTAGGTTCTTCTGATATGCTAAATAAATTGCACAGCACTGTTTTGTTCTATGGATGTATGGGTACAATTTCTAAAATTATGTTTTCTGAAATTGCTGGCTTTTTTAAAATCAAAACCTGTTTGACAATTGTCAAAAACTCTTTGACAATTCATGAGTTTTATTTAAAGCATTTTGCTCTCATGCATACAGTATTCTTGTTGTTACAGTATACAGGAAAAAATAATATATAAAAGATATTTTTTCTGAATGACAGATGAAGATGCTGTCTTCCATTTATATGATTTATTTGGTATTGAGGTACTTTGTAATAGACAATTAGTATCTTCCTAATTTTCATCTTAATGTTCTTTCGAAAGAAGGTTTCATAACATTTTATCCCACATTACATATAGAAATTCTTATTTTTAAGAAATATAAAAATAACCATAAGAAGTAGAATTTCATCCACGCCGATATTGACCCATATGGAGGAATAAAGTCGATTTTATTTTCCAAGTTTAGGTGCAGGTCTTCTCATAACTTAGAGAGTGTAAATTATGTTTGGTACAAAAAAATCCTTGGAAAAGAAATCCAAGAAGATGATATCATTCACACATTATGGAGCTGCATCCAAATCTGCTAGTGACTGTCATCAGTTGATGCCAAGTAATAGACATTTTGTACTTAATTTTATTTTATTTATTTTAATTTAATTTTATTTATTTATTTTTCTGGGAAAAGTGTTGAGTAGTGTTACAGTATATTTGAATAACTGTTAATCAGTTTGGGGAAATAGGCTATTTGAGTTACTTAAAAAAAACTGGTCTGTATAATGCTGAGATTATTTGATACAAGTGCTTAGTACATGGCTTACACAAGGCATAACTTAAAGCTTCTGGCTTTCTGGATGCTAAGCTGATGAGGCTTCCTATTTTAGACATCCTGCTTATTTCCTTCTGTAGGCATATATTCTCTGTGGTGCCAGTGCTGAATCCCAGACAATATTTTTGTCAAGGAGTCTCTGAGAGTAAATGAAATTTTACTGCTGCTAAGTCATAGATGTCAATACTGCTGTGATCAGTCTTTGATCAGCATTTCTTTAAGATGCATGTTACTCAACAGAATCCAGCATAAGCTACACCTTTTAAATCCCCTTTCAATCATCCCATTTACGTCCAGTTGAAGACTAAAAGGAAAGATGAATGACTAAATGACTACTTGAGCCCACACAGAATCCAGATGATTAATGTCATTATATGCAAGGACCATTTACTTGTACAGAAATTATATGAGGGTTGCTCTCAAAGTAATGCCTCCTATTTTATTGGTCCACGATATCAGAGGTGAATGCTGTTATTATGGCAGTAGAAGTTGAACCTTCACACCAGTATTTCATTATATTTTGCTGCCATGAAGCAGATGGCAGCAGAGGAGTAGTCTGAAAAAATGGAATCTGGCATGGAAGTGCTAATGAAGCAAAACATGTCATAGTGAATTCCTCCATGTGGGAAAAATTGCACCCATTGACATTCATTGATGCTTTCTGGATGTTAATGGAGACCAAACAGTGGATGTGAACACAGTGAGGTGATAGGTGGTGCTTTTCAGCACTGGTGACAGTGACAATGAGTTACTTTCTGATGCAGATTTTTAAGAGCATGGCATACAGGCTCTTGGTCATCACTGGTAAAAATCAAATTCACTGGAAGATCAAATTGTGACTGTGTTGACGAATAGCATTTTGCAGCTGTTAATTTGCTATACTGAATATTGTGGTCTTTGTATCTGTTGTAGTTTCCACGGAAATCAATAGGAGACAGTACTTTTGGTATGATCTACATATACAGTGTCAATGTAAAGTAATTTGCTTTTTCTGTTACCAAGAACTAGTCATCAGAGAAACACCTGACAAAAAAGGCCATATGTAGATTCCTTCCATACTCTTGGCATTTCCCTGAGCCTCAGTACAGATATGTATTATTTCTGTTCTCTTGGAGAACAACTTGTATCTCACTGATTGCAGACTTGATCTTATGCAATGGGTCTGACCTCTTCATGGGTCAGTGTGTATGAAGAGCAGGTTCTTTGTTTCATGTTGATGTGAAAGTTTCTTTGCGTTTTTAAAATGAGTCTTTAATTTTGCTGTACCTGACAAGTTTTTTTAACTAGCTCTTTGATAAACATTATAAAAGGTCAATTTTAAATATACAAAAGATTTTCCAACATTTGCATTATTAATCTGCTATTTACTTAATCATACATACTACAGTTATTTTTATTAATGAATCACAAAATGCCAGAGTGGAAAGAACTCTCTTTTTTTTTTTTTTTTTTTTTTTCTGTTTTTCACTACTTGCTTCCTACTTACCTGCAGCTTCTATAAAGAATCCTACCAAAATGAGCTAACGTTATCTTCAACTTTACTTTTTTAGCATTTCTTTGTATGTTTTACATTTTAAAATGAAAATTTTCTGGAAAGTGCTCTTTTTTTTTTTTTTAATAATTCTTTTGTAGTGTTCAGTTTTATGTGATCTTGTTCTATGACTGAAACCTTTGACACTGCAGTACAATTAGTGCATTGTAATAAGAAATGACTGTATATTAAAGGTAGTGAACACTGAAGGAAATAGTGTCAGCTAAGTGTTTGGTACAAATAAGTTCAGAAGAGCTAGCCAGAGAGTTAATTTCTTATCGAAAACTTAATGTGAACTTATTATTTTTCAGTCGATTAAACATATCTTATTTTGGCAGAGTCTTTACTAATGAGTGGGATGTGATAGCGCTCAGGAGAATAGTCATATTTGTGTTGTTCACACCATTTCTGATAAAAATAGCTTCTCTTACTGATTTGTAAAATCAACCTGTTTCCTATGAAAAGTTGCACTGTATAAGTTTTGAGTCTGATAATATTTGCCAATAGTTAACTATTAGTTGACAGAAACTTTCAAAGTTCCTTATTCTTTTAGTCAGAGAGCATTCTCCTTTTTCTTGTTTCTCAGTCTCATCCATTTTCTTCAGTTCCAACAGCATGTTTTGCTTGCTTTTCTTTTAATAGTGTAGACCCGAAGTACAAAGAAACTTTGTGGTTTCTTATTAGAAATAAAATAAATTCACAACGATGCAGAGCTGTGAAGGATTTGTTCCTTTATAAAATACTTCCTACTCACTCATGTGATCCTCAAGATGGGGCTTATCTTCCTTTTCTTCCTTTTGAAGTGAAAAGCTTACATTTTCTAAATATCTACTTTAATGGATTGATTTAATTAAACTAAATCAAAATAAAATATCTTTGAAAGAGAACAAACTCTTACATGCTATCTTGGAACAAGCTGAAAAGGACATTTGAAAAGATGTTCCATGAATTCTGAATGTCACTGAACCTCTTGACAGGGGTTGGGGGAACAAAATCCTTCCAACTGAAACCAAAAAGCAAGTCCAAGTCTTCCTGATGAGACTAAACATGTACAAGTCTATGGGGCCAGACAGCATACATCTCAGGGTCCTGAAGAAAGTGGCTGAAGTAGTTGCCAAGCCACTTTCCTCCATAGGTGAAAAGTCATACCTGTCAGGTGAAGTCCCAAATGACCGGAAAAAGGAAAACATAATTCTCATTAAAGGAATTAAGAGTTAAAGGAATAGAATCATAGAATCATAGAATCACTGAGGATGGAAAAGACCTTATAGATCATTGAGTCCAACCACGACCTAGCCATACTACCCTAACAACCCTCCACTAAATCATGTCTCTGAGCACCACATACAAACAATTTTTAAACACATCGAGGCATGGTGACTCAACCACCTCCCTGGGGAGCCCATTCCTGAGCTTAACAACATTTTTTGTAAATAAGTTTTTTTCTGATATCCAACCTAAACTTACCCTGATGCAACTTAAGGCCATTTCTCCTCGTCCTGACACCTGGTACTAGTGAGAAGAGACCAATACCATCACTCTCACTGTAAGCATGTTTCAGATACTGAAAGAGAACAACAAGGTCTCCCCTCAGCCTCCTTTTCCCCAGACTAAATAGCCCCAGTTCCTTCAGTCTCTCTTCATAGGGCATATTCTCCAGGCCCTTCACCAGACTTGTTGCCCTTCTTTGGACCTGCTCCAGCAATGTCCTTTCTGTATCTAGGCGCCCAAAACTGAACACAGTACTCAAAGTGAAGCCTCACCAATGCCAAGTGCAGGGGCAGGATTACTTCCCTAATCCTGCTCACCACGCATTCCTGATACAAGCCAGGATGCCACTGGCCTTCTTGGCCACCTGGGCCCACTGCTGGCTCATATTCAGCTGACTCTCTATCAGTACACCAAGGTCCCTTTCCATCAGGTGACTATCCAGTCACTCTTCCCCAAGTCTGTAATGTTGCCTGGGTTTGTTGCAACCAAAATGCAGGAGTTGACATTTGGCCCTATTGAAACTCATGCAGTTACCCTTGGCCCATCAATCCAGTCTATCCAGGTCCCTCTGTAGTGCCTTTCTCCTCTCAGGCTGATCAACACACCCTCCCAACTTGGTGTTGTCTGCAAACTTACTGAGGATGCACTCAATCCCTCATCAGGATTATTGATAAAGATGTTAAATAGAAACAGCCCCAGTACCAAGCCCTGGGAGACACCGCTCGTGACCGGCCACCAACTGGATTTAACTCCATTGACCACAACTCTTTGGGCCTGGCCATCCAGCCAGTGTTTCACCCAGAGGAGCATACGCCCATCCAAACTGTGGGCAGCCAGCTTCTCCACGAGAGTGTTGTGGGGGACAGTGTCAAAGGCTTTGCTGAAGTCCAAGTAGACCAGATCGACAGCCTTAACTCCATCTGCTAAGCGGGTCACTTTGTCATAGGATGAAATCAGGTTTGTCAAACAGGATCTACTTCATAAACCCATACTGACTGGCCTGATCCCCTGGTTGACCTTTAACTGGTCCATGCTGGTTCCCAGGTTTATCCATTCCATAACCTTCGCCAGCACCAAAGAGAGACTGATAGGTCTGTAGCTACCAGGATCGTCTTTCTGGCCACTTCTGAAGTTCGGTGTCACATTTGCCAATCTCCAGTCCACCGGAACATCCCTAATTGGCCAGGACTGCTGAAGAATGATTGCTTGGCAAGAGTGGCTTGGTAACCATATCTGCCAACTCCCTCAGCACTCTAGGGTGAAATCCATCCCAGGCAACGCCCACTCCATGTCAGCTACTCTCGTGAGAGCTGCCGGGCTTCTCTATTATACTGGGGTTCCCTGGATGAAGAAACCATCCAAAACTCCCCTGTACCTAACAATCAGTCACTGCAGTTCTGGCCAGGACAGCTTCGAAGCAGCAAATCTCAGCGATCAAGGAAGACTCGGGGAACACAAGGAAATAGTTTTAAAGTAAGAAAGGGGAGAGATAGAATACGTATTAGGAGAAAATATTTTAACCAGAGCTTGGCAAAACACTGAAACAGACTTCCCAGAAAGGCTGTAGATACCTCATCCCTGGAAGTGTTCAAGGCCAGATTGGATAGGGTTCTGGATTACCTGATCTAGTGCCTTGTTTAATGGTTGGCAATTCTGCCAGCAGTAGTGGTTTTGGAACTAGATGTTCTTTAAGGTCCCTTCCAACCTAAGCCATTATACAATTCTGAGATTGTCTGCCAGCTCATTATTCGCAGGGCTGGCCCTTCCCTCTAATATTCTGTTTGACATCTTTCAGTGGCTTCTTAGATGACATTTCCCCAGACCTCTTTGGGCTCCTGTGAAACATTTTTTTTACTGTCATATCTGAGGCTTGACAGTAGCTCAAATTCCTGCTACAAACATGGTATATACTTCTACGAGCTGTCTGAGTGCTGTCTTTCTCTGTAGTTGTTCTGTCTGTTCATGTTCAGCTGTTGAGAGGGAAGAGATTTCTCTCCCCCCTACAATGTCAGGCATTCCTTTGTGCTCAGCCAGAACAAGGCAAACAGGTGTTTTGTCCTTCCTGGTCATTCACTTATTTCTTAGAACAAATGTGTAACAGTAAGTACATAGTAAGTCACAAGAAAACAGTTCATGCATCTTCACTATTTATTTTTTTTTTATATGCCAAGAGAAACATAATCTTGAGTGCTAATTGTTTGCTATCAAATTTTGATCAAGGATAAAAAATATATCAAACCTTTTTTCCTGTAATGATGGGGAAGATCATTAGCTAGATCTGGCACCTGCCTATAGACTAACAAGATCCTTCAGATGCCATTCTTGTTCAGATTACTGGGCTTCCTATAAGTAATTGTTTTCATCAATAATGCTAAAACAATTAATCTAATTGATTAATCTAGTTGATTCAAGGCAAGACATCCTAATGTGCTGCTTCTAAATTCTCATTCCCTGAGCATAGTGATCTAACCTGTAAAATAACTTTGGCTCAAACTGTTTTTCAGTTAAACAGGGAAACATTCCAATTGCTTAACATCCTCTAATGGAACTGCGAAAACACATTTAAAATTAGCTGCAGTTAATTTTGTTCCCTGGAATTAGGTCTATAAAAAGACTGATTTGCTTTTTTTTTTTTTTTTTTTTTTTTAATTTTTAATTATTTTTTTCAAGCTTTTCAAAGCATTTCTGAGTTTTCAAAAACTTTTCCAGGTGCTTATTCACAAAATGGTTTAAACCTTCTGCAACAGCAAAGCTCTCCAGAAGTATATTTTCTGTCTTCTGATTATATTGGGTCTGTTACTGGCAATCCTATTAAATAGCACAACTGTGTTGTATCATGTACTCAGCAGACATATAGTGAAAAAGACATAGTTTTTGTCTTGAACACACAGGTCCTTATTTTAAAAGAAACATCATATCATGCCACTGAAGCCACGGAAGAGCACTACTTCTAAAACAAATTTAATACTCTGTGTAAAAACATCATTAATGATGCTAGATAAATGTCAGGCTAATTCTCTTCTATTAGATTTTTCCTTTTTATGAAAATGTAGTTTTTCTGACTTCACTGATTTGCATTGTAGTAAGTAAGAAGGAAATCTGATTCATGTTTTATTTTAATTTCTTGCTGGTTGAGAACAGTGTTCATGGTGACAGGCAGATAAATGGTTATTAAGGGACCAAAAGGTGAACTACATAATATCTTCTCTTAATTTAAGCCAAATATCTCTGTGGATAGAAGAAGAAAATGTCATTCAACAAACATAGAGAACATTCAGGTCTGAAGACAAAGAGTTTAATTTGATGTAGCAAATTAAAGTATAACAATGCATATTGTCTGTGCCAAGAGGCAAGAAAGAATTGCAATTAAGATTTCACCCTATCATTAACCTCTTGTTATTTTTGGCATAATTCAAACAAAGACAGGATTGTTGTAAATTGGGAAAGGAGAAAGCATTGGCAACGGTTATAGATTTGGGTGCTAAGAATGTTACACACTACAGACTACCTCATGAACAGTCATACAACACATCGCTGAAACTGAAGGATCGAAACCGACTTCCTCCCTCGTTTCTTCCTCCACTTCCCTCCACAGTCCTCACTCTCCCTATCCCCTCCCTATCCTAATCCTTCCTCCTCCCTCCCTCCTCACGATATGCCTTGCCTTCCGTTACCTTCCTTCCTGATCCGTTCCTTCCTTCCTTCCTTCTTCTTCCGTTCCTTCCTTCCTTCCTTCCTCCCTCCCTCCCTCCCTCCCTCCCTCCCTCCCTTCCTTCCTTCCTCTCTCTCTCTTTCTCCTTCTTTCTTTCTTTCCTTCTTTCTTTCCTTCTTTCTTTCTTTCTTTTTCTTTCTTTCTTTCTTTCTTTCTTTCTTTCTTTCTTTCTTTCTTTCTTTCTTTCTTTCTTGTGTCTCTAAAGAGATCTGCTGTTATACAGTATATCAGCCAATAAAATGACATTTGCACTGACATGATTGAAAAAATTAGATCTGAAAATTTGGGTGATATCATACACACTAATGAACTTACTCATTATTATCCTTTTCTTTTTTTTTTTTTTTAAATAAACATTTCACATATGAATAGATATGATGGAAGATCTAATAAAACTTGATCTAAAAAAGAAAGGGTGAACAAATCTCAGTTTAGCTCTGAGCTAGGTCTGAAAGCTTTTGAGTAAATATTGCAACACTGTATAAATTTGAGAAAGATATGTATTTTTTTGTGAATATGGTTATTTTGGATGCTTCTGATTTCATCAAGGACTGAACTGATTTTCTTCATGCTGTCTGGTACAACTCTATCTTTAGGCTTTAGCAGAAAAACAGTGTTGATAAAACTGATGTTTTAGTTGTTGTGGAACAGAGCAAAAGCATATCAATTTTTCAGCTTCTCATACCTCTTGTTAGGAGGCTGGTGGGGCTGGGAAGACCCTAAACTGTCCAAAGGGATATTCCGTACCATCATGAGAAAAAGCAAAACTGCAGGAAGTTGTGGGGGGGGAGGGGGGGGAAGGGTGTCACATACAGTCTGGTGTCGGTTGGAGGCTGAAGAGTTATTGCATTGTGCACTGCATGTTTTGTAAATGTGCACACTATATATAATTGTTGTTACTATTATTTATCTATTCCTTTTCTGTTTTAATAAGCAGATTTTATCTCAAACTATGAATTTGGGTTTGTTTGGGTTTTTTTAAATTATTCTCTCCCATATCCCCCTGGGGAAGAGGGTATGTGAGTGAAAATCTGTGTGGTGTTTAGCTGCTTTCCTGGTTAAAACACAACATACAGTCCAGGTTTTCTGAATGGGCTTTGTGTCAGTTCTTTATATACCATTAAGTACTAAAAGTCAATGTCCCTTCTAGATCTGAGGGAAAGAAGCTGTGTGGTTACTGAACACATCTCTCATATGCAGTTTGACCAAAGTTTAACCACCTTTAAATTACTGCATTTGTGGATCTCATCACTCTGTATCTGGCCTGTGCAACCACTCAAGTAACTACACAGTCTTGGGAAAACCACCCCAAGTTTAGTCTAGAAGAAAGCTCTCTTATCTCTTCCCTGTTTCCTCTTTATACTTGCTAGTAGTAAATAGCACTATAATAGACTAATTTGTGAAGCAGAATTCTAACACCTATGAAGCCCTGACAGATTTTATAGGCGTGTGTTTGGAATCAGCTTTTTGCTGTTTCATTTACATGCCTTTTTTTTCTTTTTTTTTTCCCCCCTATCTCATGTTGTCAGTATTCTCTTTCAGACACTTCTCAGTAGAGAGAAAAGCATGAAAATGAGTATCTCCTTTAAGGCCATTAGAGCTAATCATTAGTAGAATAGCAGTAAGTTTCCATAGTATCTTTAAATTTGAATAAATGAAGTCACGACATTCTTATATTCTCCCCAGGTGGACATGCCCTTTTCCACATTTCAAAGCTAGATCCTCTATCTCTCCAGCTAGAGCTCCATGTCATGCAGAAATATCAAAATTGAAGAATATAAGAGTTAAATCAGAGATGGAGTGAGAGACTGGAAAATTATCAATGCAGTAATAAGTAGTTATCTCCTAGGAAAAAGAAAAATTAAAAAATCAGCTTGTACAGAAATATTCTCCAGATGCTTCATTCAGAGTTTCCAATCAAGGATTGTCAAGGATATCTGTCAACCAGGATACTGAATGTATCCCTTATTTGAAATATTTTGGAATAAGGAAATGGATGTCTCCTTGGCTCTAAGACACTTGTTGCTGAATTTTAGCTGTACTGATCCTGCAAAAGGCTTCTGGTTATCATGGTAGTGCTGAAAAGTAGCCCTGTAGGTTTTCACTTTTAGATTTTTGTCTTCTTTTGAAAATATTCTGCTCTCTGGCACTGCACAGCTATCAACATCAAAACAAAACAAAACAAAACTACTACTTTCCCCCTCCAGTTAGTTCAGTATTATCTTTCTTTCTGTACTGACTTTTCTTTCAGACTGTCTTAACATACAATGGGTAGTCATGAGTTTCAGAACTCAATATCTGTACCAGTCCTCTGATGTTTGCTCTCTTTGCCTTATTTGTCAGAGGGTAAAAAGAGGACACTGCAGACAGACTTTAAAAATCTTTCTCTAGCTTTCCTCGGCAGTTCACAGTATTAGACTTAAATAAGTCATGGTCAATTTATAACTGCTGGTCTGTAATTTAATACATCTTGTTTTACATGATTCTCATCAATAAGAGAAGAACACTTGACAGTGTGTAATAAACTGAAATTTGTCATTTCATGTTGAAATAAAAAAATGAAGATCTGCTTCATTAAAACCTTTTTCATACTGTCTTGTCTCTTTTTATCGTATTAATTAAAAGGAAGAGAAATTTAACATTATACACAGAGCATTTCTGCAACAGTAGCACTTAGAAGTGTCATGTTTATGCAACTTTATATGCAACTTTATAATTTTTAAAAAATATTTTTATTTTTATTTATTTATTTATTTATTTAATTTTTGTTTTTTGTTATTGGCACCTGTAAGTATTGCTGTCAGGGACTGCTGTTTCAGATTTTTTATTTCAGTTTGTATTTGTGTGAGGAAGTTTCTACAACTTTTCAGGTGTACAGAGAGATGAGAAAGATGTCTCTGTTTCTGTACCAGGTGGTCTGTGATTAAAAGACTTAGCCCAGAAATGGGAAATTATTATCAGCTAAATAGTTCTTGTGTCCATTAATATTCTGAAGAAAAGATCCTTTGGGATAGATATATGAGAAGGAAGTTATACAAAAGTAATGACAGAGTACCTTTGTGATTCTCAGCTTTTCAGTGAGTAGGACTATATAGTGTGTGAACACATAGGAAAAGAACAAAAGGGTAGTAACAGCTTTGCTCTTAACTGCAGTCTCAGTTTATGTAATCCCCCTATAAGTATCACTTGTATGATTCTTCCAAGAGCAAAACTGAGACATATAGGAATTTATTTATTCAGTTATCAGGTTGGATGAAGGGAATGTAGGAAGATATTATATGTAATATTTTGTTATGTATTAATACTCTTCCCTAAAATCACCCAACTTCAAATTTCAAACTCAAAAGCATGTGAAACCTTAAATGGTAGATGCTTGCTCAAATCCAGTGGTTTTCATAGCTCTGGATACCTATTCATATTTCTTAATATATTCTGTTTTCTTTTTGGAAGGAAACAGAAATACCTCTTTCTCTCCTATTCACTTTTCTGAGAGAAAGCAGAAACATGGTTATGTTCAGATCATTACATTGTATAATCTTTACCTATATAGAGCTGCTACTGAAGTTTTCTGATGAAAACATCATTATAATCAAACTTCAGAAACATTTGTAACTTCCAGTTTCCATTAAGTCATAGAAGACGTAGTGCTGTTCTTAAGTTTAATGTCTGATTGTTAACATTTTGACCTCTCTTAAAAAGATTATTCATTTATGAAGAAAGTTCTTTTTTCTGATTGTTACTTATATTTATTTTATTATCCTGCCATAAAACAATTTATGTTTCTTCTGGATGGTAAGTATGAGTAACTTTTTGTTCTGTTCTGCAAGGGAAAGAACAAATTTAGCCATATTTAATTACAGACGATTTATCTGCAATGCTTAATGTACCTACTATCCTGTGCAGAAAAAATATCGTAAGGTTTTTTTCTGGCTTTCTGACTTGAGAGAACCCGCTGTCAAATATTTGTGAGTATTTGGAAAATATGCATAAGTGTCAATCTACTAATGGAAAAATAAGGGCACAAAACACAGAACATAAAAAGGTGCTGTGAAAATATTCACCTTTAATTTACAGTTTGTACAGTGAGTCTCTGAGCATACTCTTTTGCATCAACAGAATGACTGATTTCTGTTGCTCCCCTTTTTTGGACCTGATAACATGCACCTCAGGGTCCTGAAAAGATGAAGACCAACTTTTTCACAGTGATTGGCAAGGGGGAATGATTAAAATAAAAGAGAAAAAAATCAGATGTTAGGAGAAAATTTCTTGGAGCATGAAGCATTTCTTGGAGGCACTGGAACATTTCTCCCACAGAAGATGTGGTTGCCCCATCACTGGAGGTGTTCAAGGCCAAATTGGATGGATGTCATGGTTTTGTGATTTTTGGTTTTCAGTATTCTACATCATAACATCAGGTAGTGCACTGGGAGTTAAAATGTTAATGCTCCAATTCTGTCTATCTGTCCCTATTGTGGAAGTCATGGGATCCGGCCCTTCCTGGTTGGGCGGTCTCTTACTACTTTGCAGTGAGTGCTGGAGGGTGCTTTCCTAGCCATACCAAGCTTTTCATGTTTGACTCGGTCTCAGGAACTCTCTCTCCTATTTTATTTGATTTATTTGTCTCAATTTCAATTAGATTGTATTATATTATGTTATCTTGCATTCTGATATCATAGTTAGTGAAATATGTTTTCCTCCATAGATCGTTGCCACTGTTTTTTTTCCTTCCTTGAGCGCAGCTCTCATCTCCCTATCCCTTTTCCCTTTTTCCTTCCCATTTTGTGGGGTTGGGGGTGGCCCAGGGGCCTACTACCCCCCTGTCACAGGCATAGATTGATCTAGTTAACTCCATGATAATGGGACACAAGGCAACTCTGCTCATAGCAAGGAAGTTGTAATCAGATTATCTTTAAGGTCCCTTTATAACCCAAACTATTTTATGATTCTATGATTCTATGATCTATGATTTTGTGATTCTATGATTCTATGATTCTAATTATTAGAACTCCCTAACAAGGCTTCTTTCCTTTATATTATGCTATATAGGTCTCAGATTCTTCAAATAAGGAATTAAGGGATACTTTTAAAAAAATAATAAGGCACCTAGTGTAATACAGTAGGACATTTATTTGCTGCACTGGTGGGAAGTAGAATAAATGTCATACATTTTATCAAGTAAGGTTGAAATGAGACAATGGTTTAAGATGCTGTGTCTTGATCAAAGACTGGAAGTAGCTACAAGATGTACAAGTTCAAAGCAACAAGCCTTAACAGTAAGAACTTCTAGGGTGTGGCTGTAACCCTTTAGTGTTGGTATATTACAGCTTACTTCTTTTTTTTTTTTCCCTCTTATTGTTTTCTGCTTCAGCAAATGCGGAAGGTTTTGAGACAGTTGCTACTAGAAATTTGATGCCATCTTCTGGTCTATTAATGTTTCTTTTTTCGTCCACCTAGGGGAGAAAAGGAAGTGACCTTACAGCCCACAACCAGATATTTTATTTAATATTTAGTACTTAAAAGTGTTTATCCTGTGGATGCTGCAAAGAGACCATGTAAGAAAAGCAGTTCTTGATGAAAGCAATGAACAATTTCTATATCAGCAAAAACATTTCTTTTAAAAGGAAGGCAATTCTTTCAAAATGAATACTCACTACATGAGATAATTTGTCAAGACTGTACGTTTATGATGTGTCAGACAAGCCTTGAGATATAGTTTCCTAAAATAAAGAATTCAGAATAAACCTAAGCTAGCTAGTAGTACTTTAGGAAGAGATACCAGACTTAAAAATTCTCTACAAACACCATCTTGCTGTTCAGAGATAGAAAGGATAAAAGGATGTAACTTACTGGGATAAGTTAAGAGAATAAAATTCTATGGCTGTATAAAGGTGTTGTGTGCCTGCATCCTTGAAAGTATAAGCATTACTGATCGGACTCTTCTTATAGAGTATACAGTTTAAAAGAGCCAAAA
This sequence comes from Lophura nycthemera, assembly GCA_021292215.1. NCBI lineage: Eukaryota > Metazoa > Chordata > Aves > Galliformes > Phasianidae > Lophura > Lophura nycthemera. The sequence continues at coordinate 51,771 of JADANK010000380.1, read as the reverse complement.
ACATAAGCAAGAACTGAATGTTGGATAAAAGTTTAAAGTTTGGGTGAAAGTAATGTGAAGATGCATGAAATCATGACAGATATGAAGATAAACTAAAAGGTAGACTATAAGATGGGAAATTTACATTGGATTTCTGTGAAAAGTTTTATATGATAGAAGTATTGAAGCAGTGGAATGGGTTGCCCAGAGTGCTGGAGAACATTCAAGGTCAGTGTGGACCAGGCTTGGAGCACCCTGATCAAGCTGTAGATGTCCTTGTTTGTTCAGAAGAGTTGGACTAGGTGACCTAAACGATTCTATAATTCTATGATTCTAAAAATAATGAAGAATAATTGAGTTATAGCAACTAAAATGATTAGACATCAGGCTTAACAAGCAAAATAAATCATTACTAATTAAAAATGCTGTGAGATCTTGTACATTAAAAAAGTAGAAGTATATTCATAAAGTACTTTATAAAAAAAATTATAGAAATATATCCATGAAGCTATTTTAAACACAAAGACATGGATATAATGATTGGCTTGGGAAATCATGAAACTGTTTGCCAGAAGAAATACATCTCTGCATGTTCCTCTTTTCGCCTTTCTGTTTGTTTGTTTTGTTTTGTTTATAAATTTATGTTTATAAATGCTGTTTCTTTTATTGAAGATATAGGCATGATGACTAAAGAAGATTATGTATAAATACTAAAATTGAGAACATATTATTGCATATAACTTTGTTGTTTCATTAAGCCCATCTGTGCCTTTCTGCTGTCTGTAATGTGTGTCCTTATGTCCTTAAGAATCTAGCAGGTGGACTTCCATGCTTTCTGTCAAAGTCAAGGATGAACCCTTATACATCTCTTACCTATGTCCTATGTTTACCTTGAACATGAATAGACTTGCATTCTAGCTGTGATATAGTCTACAGAAAACAGTCCTATTAACTGTAAAGGGATGCTAGGAAAAGATGTAGCCTATAGCAACCTGGTCCCAGGATCACATTTTGCCTACTTTCTGGAGCCCAGCCCAGTGTCCAAGGATGCAGGGTATTTGCTCAAGCTAAATGATCCAGCTTCCACTGTTCCATTTGCAGGTCCGACCAGTGGTGAAGACAATCGCATATTTCAGAGACAAACAGTCATGAACATTCATATACATACTCATCAGTTATGCAGGCTGCCACAGCCACAGTGCTTCTTTCAACAACACCTACTTAAAGGACTCACATAAAACATAAACACAGACAAGTACTCTCCTCCTCTTTGGCTGGGAGAGATACAATCTCACTTATTAAGGCATATACATAAATACTCCAGGTTTACAAGCACATTTGTGGATCCCTCGAATACTGACATGGCCTGGCCCTTTGTTCCACTTACCTGATTACAGTCCCCTGTTCCCTCACTGATCCAGCCTGATGGCTCACTGTGAATATGCAGCACTTACAGTCTCATCCCATAGGCACTCCACACATCTCATTTCCCCTGGGCATACTAGCATGGATCCTCCAACCACCCCAGGCCAGAACTCAGACTCGTTAGCTGGCCTAGCCTTAAGTGTGCTAATGAATTACACTACACTTCTATGCATATTCCATTTTGGGGAAGATAAAGATACTTGGTCCCATTCTCCCAAAAGCCAGCAACAGCAATGTGGACCTGCTCCAGCTTGCAGTGCTGAACCCCTTACTTGCTTCATTCACACCAATACATCCAGGAGCTGTTTTCAGAACACACACCATTCCCACCCCACTAGCTGGAGGTGGGAGACTCCCCACTCACTCCGATAGCTAGTACTGGGGCAGGGGTGCTGCCTGTGCTCCTGTTCTGACTCATGTAGCTAGCACTAAGTTTCACATGCACATAGAAGTCTCACAAGTAACTGGCACATAGACCTTGAAACACAGATATGTGTGGATGGAGATTATTACACAGAGAGACAGTTAAAAAAATATTTCAAATAATTACAGACAGGTGAGGTTGGAAAGGCCCCATGGTAGTTGTCTACTCCAACTCTTCTGCTCAAGCAGGAATATCTACAGCAGATTGTCCCAGACCATGTCTAGATGGCTTCTAAAGTTCTTCAAGGAAGGAAACTTCACAACATCTCTAGGCAGCCTGTGCCAGTGCTGTCACCTGCACAGTCAACAAGGGCTTGCTAATGTTTATTTAATAAGAGGAGATGAGAAGCCATAGCAGACTGCAGCGATCAGTGAGTGCTCGCTCAGACAAGCATACTGACTGACCCTGTTAAACATCTGACTGGCCTCTTTCATGTTTTTTTTCTGTCTACATCCTCTGCATTCCTTCTTGCTCTTCCCTTCTCCTCATCCTCTTGCACAGCTCCACAGGTGCCTCTAACATCTGAGACTCCAGATTACATCCTTTCCTGTTGCAAATTCCTGATTTGCTGGTAACTTCTTGCCTATCAGTGGAATTGTTTAGGCTTATTTATGATTGTAGTCTTTGTTAATGAAAACTCCTCAGATTTTATTTCTCAGTGTCATATTCCTTCCTTATAATCTCAGATTGACAAGGTGCTTAGTCAACTAATCTTACTGAAAATTTAATATTCTTACATTCCACATGTCTTCACCAATTAGTATGACTGACTATGTTTCTTCTCATCACTACCTCATTAACAATTGTCAGTCAGGTACCCCGTATGGTTTTGTTTACAGCTTATCCCTCACCCCTCCCTCCCCCACTCTTCTTCTTTTTTTTTTTTTTTAAACATATATATCTCTTTGCATCAAAAAAGTCCTTGACCAGACATGCTTCAAAGACCAGACATACCCTTACATTACCCATTTTCTTCTTTTGAGAGGCAATAAGAAAATAAAACAGTTTATAGATCTAATCCCTGATACGCTTCGGATGAGCAAAGTGCCTGTAGTCTGGTGACATATACGACCAGCGGATTCAAACATCAGGAAAACAATAAGCATGACATACTCTTGAATTCTGAAGAAAAGATTGCTAATAGCCAGCATAGAGAGGGTGAGAGTTGTGTATAGAAATGTGTTGACACCCATTCTGCAAGCTTTGTAGAAGTGCAATTTATATGCTGCAGTTGTAAGTCGTATGGCTTAGTGAGACATACACCTTAATTGGCAGCATAGTCTCTCCTCTGTGTTTCTATTTACACCTGTAATTAGAAATATCTGAAAGGCTATCCCTAATGACAGAACCTGGCAAGCTGCAGATGTACTTGGAAAGTTTGCTGAACCAAATAAATTTTAATTGAATTCTAACCCATTGCAAGTAGTTAAAATGATGAACAGTTCTACATGTACAACTACTTCCTTAGCTGCTGTTAACATCTCCTGAGTGGTTGGTTTCTTGACAAGCCATCTAGATTCATGGAAAATTGTATGAGTGTCCTGTCATAAAAATCTGATTTGATACTTATACAATAATGGAGCAAAGGTACTGTGACAAGAAAATCTGTCAATCAGACTCTGGCTGTTAATGGAGTCTTAAAAACATTGACATAAACAAACAATCTCTAATACCATATTCTACCTCAGTACAGTTTTTCTGTTTGTTGCATTTATACTGTGAATCTCACTTGGTTATTCTCCAGTTTGATTAGAACATTTCTCAGACTATATTATGATGTATTACGTAAGACAATAAAATTGATATTATCAAACTGGAAGTAAAGAAAACAATATCTATTATTTTGCATTAGATTCCATGGCATTCCATGCTCTTGTGTAAATACTTTTGCCAAACAACTGAGTTATAAACTATGTGAGATATAAACAGGCTTAAACTGACTAATATATCCAGATGACTGTTCATAGAATATCCTGAGCTGGAAGGGATCCATGAGGATCATAATGTCCAAGCGCTGGGATGTTGCTAGGTCTGGCTGTTGTCCAGATGATTCCATCTGTAATTTTATCAGAATAAATACCACCATCAGTGGTATAACATTGCAGGAAATAGCTGTCTTCATGGACTCACTTTTTCTTTTTTTAAAGCCAATTAATCTTAAGAACTTAGCCTAGGCTGTGCAAATAAACATAGTGGAATTCATTTACAAGGAAATAATTAACATAATTTATCCCAAACTTTTCAATGACTACCTTATGCTCTTCTGAAAGATCTCAGGAGAAAATTCAGGTGTCCAGCAGATGAATCTGTATCTTCTCTATAGAAGAGCAAATTCAGTCAGTTTGGCCAGTTCTCAGGAGGTGGTCATTAACCAAAATTCTTGAGATGGCCTTAAGCTTGCTGGAGAGTGTACTATTTTCTTAATCTGGTACAGATACTTAGCTTCCTCAGCTCACTGGAAATCTCTGGAATTTCTTGATTTAGCTTTTTTTTTTTTTTTTTAATTTATTTTTTAATATATAGCTTAGGCTATCTGAGATTTGACCATGCTGAATTTTTGGTCCTTTTACTACTTGTCGGCTCAGCACTGACCACTAAAGTATGTAAACTTTATAAAATCTTCCAGTACAGGCATCCTTTTACATTACATCTGTTCATGCATAATTCCAGTAAAGAGCATAGATCCTTTCACTGGTCTGAGTAGTACTGTATCTGTTGTTGGAGTTCAAGATAAACCAGTCACACATGGACAGTGGTCTGCTCTAGGTCTGTAGCATAAGTTTCAATGTTAATTTTGAAATGAATTAAGTATTATGCTGTATTTTCACTGCAGGAGCTCATCATGAATATGGAGAGATGCATCCTTTTCTTGACATTCAGCGTATGCATACTGAACCGACCACTGAAGTGCAATTCCTAATACATCGTGGCATCACTTTTTATATCTGCTCCATACAACCAGCTTCTACATCTTCAGTTTTTCATGAATATTATGTCCACACATAGTGGACTTATGTAACTCACTGTGAGCTTGGCATAAGAGCTATTGTGATATATGATAAAGATTGTTTGTTGGAAGGTTTGAAAGTTGTTTGAAAACTAGCATCTTATGTTGTTTTTTCTTTCTCTCAGCTTTCCTTTAGATTTTTTTCTTAGCTCTGAAATAAGTTAGCTGGCAGCCTCTGTGACATGCAGCATTCTGTCTTGCAACAGAGTGTTGTTCCATATTGTCCCATGATGAAACTGTAAAGCTGCTAGATTTTGCTACTTTAAAGGACTGCAATGATATTTGCTAGATTTATCCTTGTCTTGGAACTGCAAGGAAGTTAATCCAAATGGCAGATGAAGACATTATACAGCGTTGCTTCTTAGTTGCAAAGATTAGATGTAGAGTTTTTGGAGAGGGTCCAGAGGAGGGCCACAAATATGATCAGGAGCCCAGAGCACTTCTTCTATGAAGACAGGCTGAAGAAACTAGGTTTGTTCTCTGAAAAACCTCAACTAGTTTGTTCTCTGAAAAAGAGAAGATTGCAGGGGGACCTCATTGCAGCTTTCCAGTATTTAGAATGAGTTTATGAAAATGAGGGAAATCAACATTTTACACGAGTAGATAGTGATATAACAAGGGAGAATGGTTTTAAAACAAATGAGAGGAAATTTAAATTAGATGTCGGGGGAAATTTTTTACTGAGAGAGTGATGAGGTGCTGGAACAGTTTGCCCAGAAAGGTTGTGGATTCCCCATTCATGGAGGTGTTTAAGGCCAGGTTTGACGGGGCCCCCGGCAGTCTGATCTAGTACTTCATCTAGAGGTTGTCAACCCTGCCTATTACAGGGGATGGAAACTTGATGATCCTTGAGATCCCTCTCAACCCAAGCCATTCTATGAATAAAGGGCAGCGTGTTACCCTCAGCCTACAAGCCTATCAAATACAGGAGGAAGTTGAATCGTTACTGTACTGTTTTAGATTACAAGAATGGTTGCTTATTTCAAATTCCGGAATCTATTTTTCAAACTGACCAAAACTTTACTTAACTTAAGATTAAGCTGTGCTAAAGCTGTACCTATAGTTAATCAGTTACAACAGTGCTTTGTATCACACTTACATTCTTTCACAAACTTTCTCTCATTCTATTCTTGAGCTCTCATTAAATGTCCAGAGTGAAATTATGACATTCTTTATTGTTTAACAAAAACGATAACTTCATACGTCCATTGTCAGCAAGTGACTCATTCAGCTTCCAGCAAATCAGCCACCTGAAGCAAAATATTCCTTGCAGAAGTTTGTAATTCCTCACCCGCTAGTCTCTGATGAACCAGAAGTACGCTTCCAGTAGAGTATGAATACCTTGCATGGCTGCACACAGTGAAACCTCATCCACAGCAAAATTATTTACGTTTTAAACGGGAAGTTGTAGTCTAGACATATGAGGAGAGTGCTATCTGTTAATCGTATCCTGTTCCTCAACAGATCAATAAAACAGATGGTAATATTGTATATTTTACATGCTGTGAGCACCTGAAGCCATAGCAACATACGCCCCGTGCTAGAAATCTATTTCTATCCCTCCCTGCTATTTTATATTCTCTGAAAACTGTTATCTCAGCGTCCAGAATACAGTGTCTTAGGAAACCTAGAGATTTACTCATTGCAGAACATTAACCTCTTTTATATCTCTGCCACAATCACATATCATTTCACAAAACTCATCAGTTGTAGGCTTGCAATAAACTCCATGAGGAATAATCTCCAGAAAAGATCCTTCCCAAGTGGCAGTCAGCACTTAAATGTGTTAAATGTGGGATCTTGTAGAGGTGGAGCCAGGCTCCACCCCTTCCGGTAGCACATGTGAATTGCCTCCACCTGTGTTCCCACAGCTGAATCATTGCTTGCCTCAGGTGGTCAATCAGAGGTTCAGGCCATGATCAACAGTTCCCAAACAAATGGGCACATGAGAATCTACTGTTTAACAAGGCTAAATGCAAGGTGTTGCACTTGGAATAGAGCTATCCTAGATATGAGTATGGACTTGAAGAACATCTTGAGTGCAGACCAATGGAGGACTTGGGGGTTCTAACTGACAAAAAAGCTGAACGTGAGCCAGCTTTTTTTCCTTTGCTTATTGAAATGCAGTCTTTTAAGAACTATTTTCAAATACATCAGTTTTCTTGTATAAATATGTAATTTCATGCAGAAGATATTAATAATTTGAGGATTATGTATTTTAAAATATTTAATTTATTATGATTAAAGTGCACTGTAAAAGAAAATATATATATATATATATATAGATGATAGATGAAAACTATTCCAGATTTCTTTTGTATGCTTTTTAAAATATAGATTATTTAGTCTTGAAAGTAAATATATTACAAAGTATTTTATAATTACACTTGCAGTTGATTTCTAAGACATTTGCATAATAAGACTCCTGAAGAAAAAGCTACAGAGACTTCAGGATATTTCTAGCTTTATTTTTATTACCCTGCTTTACTCTGACAGCTCTAAGGAAATTTCAATCAGATATTATTTTTCTCTATTGCACTGCAGCAAAATTGTAATAATGTAAAATTGCTATTTAGAATATTAGGAAAAAAAGAATTAGAAATTTCCTTCACATTTGGGGCTATTTTAAGCAATTTCTATGCTCTGCTGTGGTGATTTAGATAGATAATTGCCTTGCATGTTCTTTTTTTTTTTTTTTTTTTTTTTTGTAATTACATATTGATTTGCATAATTCAGTTTAAAAGCTCTAAGAAAAAAAAAGAGTTGTTCTTGTGCAATTGTTCTGTGAAAAATTTGCAATTACTGTATTTTCTTGCAGTTTTATTTTTATTTTTTTTCTCTGTTTTATATTGAAAGAATTATTTGTAATTTCTGTAGAAAAATTCTTTATAAACTCCTTCAGAAAAAAAAAAAAATCTTTCTCAATATGATTACTATATGAATAATCTCTACTTTTCTTAATAACACCTTCTACTTTGTGAAAAATCTTGTGTAAACTCCTTACCGAAATTATTCTGCATTGAAAAGCTCTCTTCAGAATCAACAACTACAGTGATAGTTATTTATGATGTTATTCTGTCAAGCTTACCATGATGTCATGATACATGTTTTTAATACCTAATGCTTTATTTATCATTTTGTTTAGTCAGTGTTAAGAGTATTTTTTCACACCAGTGCTTTTACTATAATTATGCAGGAAATCCAGATCATATGAAGACTGAACTTAAAAGATATAAAAGTCCACAATTCTGCCTATCACATTACTAGAACCTGTTATTTAGTAATAAAATAAGAGTCTAATATAACTCTTTAAAATATCCAGAATGATACTGATGCAGGGTACTGTGACATCTTTATAATGAAGTAGATTCTAGTAAACATCTCTTTTAAAAGTAAACTTTTCAGTTAACTTTTGTGTCACATTAAATGTCAATGTTCTTGCCATTTAACAATGATTGTTGTCTTCTTTTTTCACATTTACTTTCCATTTATGACTCCTTTGAAGTGTTTTCCAATGAAATTTAAGAGTTTTTATTTCAAAAGTTTAATTATTCTTGGAAAATGGATTTTCAACCACTCACTACCTATTAGTATAACCCAAAAGAATAAAATGATTTTTAGGTTCTGACTTGTAAAATTTTGTTAAAAGAGAGATATTTGCTCAAATCTTACTCATCCTTGCAACACTTACTTACTTAATAATACAGGTATAAATTTTATTAATCTATTAGAATAAAAAATTGAAGCAACTAAGATCCAGTAATGAACAAAATGTACATATATTAAGATTTTTTTTAATTAAGATACATAAAAATTTAAAAATAAATGAAACTTTCAGGAGATGGAGCCTAGATATCAATTTCTCCTACCAACACAACTTTGAACAAAAACATTTTGAATGTTTGTTTTACAAAGAAAGATTGTCCTTGGACTGAATTTTTCAGTGGGTTCAGCATCCAGCAGCCTCAATAAACATTCAGATTCATAGGTGTAAATTGTTCTCAGTGGGAGCTCCTAGATGTTTATCTTTCTTGAAAATTTCATCTTCTGTATAAGAGCTGAACACACGGAGACCTGGGTGGCTGAGTTTTTCCCCCACCTTTTTCCTTTTATGATATTTTTTCCCCCAAGAAGACAAGTGAAAACATCAATAAACTAAAGCAGCCAACAATGAGGAATTTTATTTGTGTGTGTATATATATATATTTTTTTTTTTTCATTTTTATTTTTTTTTTTTTTCATTTTCAGAGATTCTTAAACTATGCTTATGCCTCTTCTCACATTTGGATATGGCCCTACAGCAGTCCTTCTTTACCCACCTGAGTTAGTCCTTCTCATGTGTCGGCATGTTTGTTTTCTGTTTCTACATTATGCACTTTTTTTTTTTTTGTAACGGATGGACAAGCAGTGTGAGAAGCATTTCTCTTTCCATTGTTTGGAATGAAATACAGGTACTGAGTGGTGAAAATTAAAGATGCAGTACAAGGAATAACATTTCTGTTTTCATATTGTGTGCTGGAAATAAATAAATAAGCATATATAATTTTATATGCAATCAAACATACTTGACCTACTGGATAAACGTTGCATATTCTTGTAACAATTTATGTATCTAATCAAAAGATCCATCTCATTTGTAGATACCTAATGCTTAAAACTACATGACTTTGTAATATCTCAGAGCAATGTCTCATTGCTTTCTATATCTATATATTAATTCATATTAATCTTTCAACTTCAAAAAAAAAATTCAAGCAAGCAAAAAACAAAACAAAACACCTACTATTTATGATGCTGTAATTGGCAGATATGTCTGTGCCCTAGAAAGTTTGATTTAGTAAAACTGCAACAGATACATTGAATGTGCTATATCAGAATGGTTTAGTGAGTCATATGAAAGCCCCCTGCATACTCCAGTCTCATTTCTGTCACCTGTGAGGAACTAACTAGCATTTTCTTGCCAGTGGTTTATTCAATCAAGACAACTATTGGGATCTTGTTCAATTAGTTGTGTGGCTTTGCTATTTGATTCAGGATAGGCAATGGAAACATTTGGTCTTGAATATTTTATTTTCCTGTAATGGCCAGTTTCCAAATGCCTAGGAGAAAGCTGACAAAACATTTGTATTGAACATTCAGCTTTGTTTAAAATTCAGCTTGTCTATTTATCAGGTACTGCAGAACACCATGAGTACATTTTTACATATTTTCATCATGCTTTCTAGTCTTCCATATTGTTGTATGACTTTGTAGACTCCTTCTGCCAGTAATACAACTCTTCTTCGTAGACTTTGCTGTTTGTTTATTTACTTGTAGTTGGTGTCAAATTTATTTATTTTCTTCCTGCTGATTTTGAGCAGGTCTTTATCTGATACTTCTGAAAGCTTCACTTTCACCACTTTGTCTCCTTGGGAAAATTTGTAGTTTATTTCACTCCTAGCTGGTGTTCAGGATGTGAACCATTCAGTTTATTGATTCCTGCTGAGTAACATGAAATTCTTCATATGTTTCTGTTTTGGCCTTTCTTGCACAGTACAGCTAAAATGTTAAAACTTAACATGTATTTATGTATTTAACATAATATTACTCAAACTTATTAATTCAATACATCTTCCCATTAAACCTCTCACTAAATGTCATGAAAACACTGTTAAGCAGACAGTAAATACATTTGAAATCTCATATACTATGCATACGCTTCACTTCTTTTGTGAATAAATCCAGGATTTGTCCATTTTTCCCCTGTATTCAGCACTGGTGAGGCTGCACTTTGAGTACTGTGTTCAGTTTTGGCCCCATCACTGCAAAAAAAGGCATTGAGGCCCTGGAGCAAGTGCAAAAAAGGACAACAAAGCTGGTGAAGAGTCTGGAGCATGAGTCTTATGAGGAGCGACTGAGAGACTGACTGATTGTTTAGTCTGGAGAAGAGAGGGCTCAGGGGAGGACCGTATGGCTCTCTACAACTACCTCCTTACTTTGTGTTCAGTTTTTTAAGTATCCATTTCCATAGAGAAAAGTGAGAAGTATTCATGTTCCTTCAGAAGAGCTCCAAAAATTTATTTATCTGCAATCATTTTCATATTCCACTTACTTAAGAGAATCTAGTCTTTGTGATCTAGTGATATTACACTCAGAAGCCCCTTATGAGAAATATGTTTCAATATTTTTGTTGTAATAATTGCCATGATTGAGGGAACTGCAGGTTTGATCGTTTGGGGAATCATAAGTCATATACATGTGGACAGAAACTTAAGTAGATGCCAGTGAAAAGTATTTTTTTTCTCTGTTGCATTTTTTTTTTCACCATTTTATGCGTTCTAAATATAATTAACAAGTGAGAATCTACCCACGCTACACCAGCGGAGAACAGAATTACACAGATTTAAAGAATTTCAACACCTGCTTTTTCTACTAATAAAGGAGTCCAAATTACAGAATTCAGTAATCTCAAACTTCAGCCAATTAATTTACATAATACAAACTACACAGTCTTAAAAAACAAAACATATTTTTCCACAACTGATCTATATGTCAGTCTCATAATATCCAGCACTTAAGCATGAAAAAAAGAAAGTTAGCTGAAATGCTCTGCCAGAATTCCATAAGGAATTTGTTGCTTTACAGTCATTACATTTTATTTGAGGAAAAAGTAAAAGATCTAAAAATACAGCTTAAATTAAAAAACAAAAAAAAAATTTACTTGTTCTCACACACAGCCTTTGTTATTCCTAGCAAATGAAACAAGCTGAATATAGGGTTCAGTAATAGAAAAAATGTTTTTTCTCTTTTATAACAAAAATACATATATGCAGAGTTGAATTGATCATGGAATCACAAAGTAGGGTTGAGAGGACTCTTAAATATCTGTTTCCAACCCCTGTTGCCATGAACAAGGATATTTTCTACTTGATCAGGTTGCTTAAATCCCCTTCCAACCTAGACTTGAACACTTTCATAAATGGGACATCCTCAGCTACTTAGACCAAATCAAATACAATCCACCAGCTGTTATTTTCCGTCTGTCTAAAAATAGTTACCATGCATAGGGAAGAACAAAATAATGTTTAGCATGGGTTTCAATTCAGGAAGAATGTGACTTCATTAAGAATTGAGTTAGACTGTAAAACTTCCCATTTTATTACTGGGAAATTTTGACTTCATAAAGCTAATGTGAGAAAAACTCTGTGGTGCTGTTTCCATCTTAGATCTTCTCATATTAAGCACTAATGGCAATCAATATGCAGCAGCTATCTATAAGCATATTTGAAAAGCTCAAGGAAGATTTTCATATAAGCCAATTCCTGAGTTATTTCATTAAAAAACCTCCTTAATGGGTGGGAGAAGAGTTCTGATATAACAATAATAAGCATAATACTGCAATATACTACCATTATGAATGTGATAACATAATGATAGCAGAATTTTGGGGTTATCGTGTATTTGTGACTTTAAGATCTCTGCGTGTTATCACAGCTGAGGATCTCCAAAGCAAATTTGAGTAGAAAATGCCCAGAAAAAATATATTTTTGCTTAAATAAATTGACTTTTCAATGCTGTACATTATTTAACAAATTTCAAACATTCTCCAGTTGTATAAATAATTTTTGGAAACCATGTGCTTTCCCTTCATAGAAGCATTAAAATGCACACCTTGTCCATGTTTACTGCATAGGTCACCTAATACAGTGACCTTCTTTTCTGTTAGTACATAATCCGAGAGAACAGACAGTTTGTTTTACCCACAAAAGCTATAGTGAACATTACATTGACAATCACCAGTAAGGGCAAAATGTCTCCTAAGCTGCTGCAGCAGGTTCGTTAGAAGCAAATGTGGCCTGAATCTTGGGAAGCACACTCTGAACATATGCACTCCGATCTGCCAAAGAAGAGGCAGGTTGCAGAAAAGCTAGTGAACCTTGCCAAGAACTGTCTTCTGTTGCCTGTCCTTGTCACATTTGGCTCTGCACTGGCCTTCACTAGTCATCAAAGTTAGGATGGCATTGAGCTTTCAATCAGAACTTAGAGTTCTCTGGAGATTTGAGTGGTTTTTGCTAGTGAATTTTCTGGCAGGAGATGAAGGCTGTAAAAGAGAATGGAAGAGAAATCAGCATGCCAGGGCAGCAGATAGGAAAAAAAAGGCTAATCCTGAACTTGGTATGAATAGCTAAGGGTAAGATGGACTGTACAATCTAATATATTCGTCCTAAGAGAATGGGGCAGAAAGCAAACTCCCTTCCCCCATCCCTTATCTTCATACTATCATTCCTAAATCTGTTCACAGTGCCAAGTGCCAAGTTATCTCTCACTATCTTAATCTGTCAGACAGTTTACCTACAATCTTTTGACTTTCCTGCATGTGTCATAGAAATGCTTCCTCTGCTCTCTTGAAAAAACATTAATTGTGGCTTTTATAATGATTTCTATGACATTCTAGATTATTTCCTAATTTTTTTAATTTTGTATTTTACAGAATGGTTCCATTTTCAACTGCTTTTCTGAGGAGACATTACAAAGCTCAGGGTAGCTTTTTAGCTAAATCTGTGAACACTTCACTATGGCCCATTATGTATATTTTTATATTTATTTTTCTTTTCTTTTCTTTTGTTTTCATAGAATCATAGAATGGTCTGAATTGGAAGGGACCTTTAAGATCATCCTTGCTATAAGCAGGAACACCTCCCACTAGACCAGGTTGCTCAAAGCCCCTTCCAGCCTGGCCTTGAATGTTTCCAGGGAGGGGGCATCCACAACGTTGCAGGGCAACCTATTCCACTGTTTCATCATCCTCACAATAAAGATTTTTTTCCTGTTATCTAAATCCATTTTCTTCCAGTTTTAAACCATTTCCCCTTGTTCTTCTACTACATGACCTCATAAAAAGGCCCCTTTTCTGTAGGCTCCCTTCAGGTACTGGAAGGCCACTGTAAGATTCCCCCTGGAGTTTTCTCCAGGCTGAAAAGCCCCAGCTCTCTTGGCTTGCCCTTGCAGGGAATGTTCTCCAGCCTTCTGATAATCTTTGTGACCTTTCTCTGGACTTGCTCCAAAAGCTCAATGTCCTTCTTGTTTTGGAGGCCCCAGAACTGTGTGCAGTACTCCAGGTGAGGTTTCATGACAGTAGAGTAGAAGGCAGAATCACCTCCCTCAACCTTCTGGTCAGCTTCTTTTGATGCAGCCAGGATCATGGTTGACCTTTCTGGCTACAAGCACAACTGCGTATTCCAGTTTATCTCCAAGTGAACCCAAAGATCCTTCTCGCAGCTGCTCTCAAGCATTCATCTGCCCAACTGGTACTGTGTTGAGGTTGTCCTAACCAATGCAGACCTTGCACTCAGCCTTGTTGAACTTCATGAGGTGGGCCTGAGCCTTCTCTCAAGTCTGTCTAGGTCCCTCTGGATAGCATCCCTTCCTGGCAGAGTGATAACTGTGACACTCAACTTGGTGTCATCTGCAAACTTGCTGAGGGTGCACTTGATCCCACTTTCCGTGTTGCCTACAAAGATGTCAAATAGCACTAGTCCCAGCACCAGTTCCTGAGGAACACTACTCATCACTGATCTCCACATGGACATTGCGCCATTGACCATAACTCTCTAAGTGTTGCCATCCAGCTAATTCTTTATCCAATCCATGGTCCACCCTTCAAATCATTTTTCTCCCATTTGCTGATCAGGATGTCATGCTGCAAAGTCAGACACTTTGCACAAGTTCAGGTAGACAAGGTCAGTTGCTCTTCCTTTGTCCATTGATGCTGATCTCCATCATGAAAGGCCACCAAATTTGTCAGGCATGACTAGCCCTTGGTGGAGCCATATTGGTTGCCATCAATCACCTCATCTTTATTTTCCATGTGCTTTAGTAGGGCATTCAGGAGGATCTGCACCATGATCTTGCCAGGCACAGAGGTGAGACTGACTAGCCTGTAGTTCCCTGGATCTTCTTTTTTTTCTCTTCTTGAAAATAGGGGTTATGTTTCCCCTTTTTCAATGAGTGGGAAGTTCATTAGACTGCCATGACCTTTCAAATATGACAGATAACAGCTTGGCAACTTAATTTGCCAGTTCCCTCAGAATCTGCAGATGAATCTTATTTGGTCCCATGGACTTCTGCACCTTCTGGTTCTTTAGATGGTCTCAGACGTGATCATCACTTAGAGCAAGCAGATTTTCCTTCTCCCAGTTCTTACCTTTGCTTTCTGCAGCTTGGACATTGTGACTAGAGCCTTTGCTGGTGAACAGTGAGGCAACAAAGTCATTGAATGCCCCAATTTCCTCCATACCCCTCATGACCTGGTCTTCAGCTTCCTTCTGGAAAGAGCTTATATCTTCCCTGGTTTTGTTTGTTTTCCTTTGAACTTAGTAGTGCAACTGGTAGCATCTGCTATGACCACTTTTTTTTTTTGTTGCTTTTTGGAAAAAGATTGCATTCCCCCATCACTGACCACAATGAATTATCTAGCTAAATGTATGCTGTTTGGTGAATAAATAAATAGATAAATATTTATACTTGCTGTTTTACTGGTATGAAATTTGTTGCAAGGCCATGAATATATTGTGTAACATAGGTTTTTCATCGTTTGGAAAACATGAACTGAAATTACCAATAACTTTTTGTCATTAGTTTGACTATCATGAACATCATATGACAAAGATGTAGTTTGATTTTATTTTATATTTAATGTGCAACATAAATTATTGGAAGACTAATCCTTTCAGATAAATCTAATGAGTATATTCCATGAACTTGAAAGTGTTGACCAACCTTAAGAAAAAAGACAAAACAACAATTTATTTTCATTAAAGTAGAAGAGAATGAAACATTTAGAAAACAAAATAAAAATACATGTTGTAAAGAAATTATTACCTGAAAGGATAGATGGAAGCTCTTGTACAGGGAGGTAAAAGAATGTGTTTAATGAAAGATTTTTCATCAGAGCTTTTACTACAAAACTAGATTTTCAAGAATAAGTTATTATGTCAACTTTGTCTAAATTTTCCAAGCTGAACTTCTTTGGCGAGTATAATAGTACATCTCTGATAAGTTCTGAGATCATGTTATTTACTTTAGTCATCTAACAATATAGTTAGTGAGTAATTATTTAGCAAACAGTTCAAAGGGATACTGAACATGACCACCAGCTTTATTCCAATAATTTCTTCTCTCTAATGCAGCCATTCAAAACACAAGTAGCAGATATGCTCATATGCAGGCTAGTAGAGAAGTCCTGTTATGTAAAAGGCAAACTTCTGAAGGTCTCCACATATAGGGTTATTAACAAGACCTGACCTACTTTGTAAGATACTGAAGCTTTATCAACTTTAGGTGAAACTTTGCAAGTGCAACATTGAAAAGCAATGACTTCCTTAGCTAATGCTATTGTGCATATCCACACATTCTGACCATCAGACATAACATCGGTAGTGAGTAGGAAAGGACTCTTTTCAGACATCTGTCATTAGAAAAATCTGAGTTATGTGGTTTCTGCAGTGGTGAGAAAGGGCTGGAGCTATGGCTCTGCAAAAAAGTGCTCTCCATTGAGATTTAAAATAGCCTCTTATTCTGCTTTGTTCTTTTTTTTCTTCTTTTTTTTTTCTTTTTCCTACTTTGTTCTGCTCCTGTGGCCTGATTATATAAACAACCACTGAGCATATAGTAGCTTAACCACTTCTGCATAATTACAGCTCCTTGAGTGCAGAAAAGAGAGAAATCAATATTCTTGACTCATCCTCATCCCTGGAGGTGTTCAAGGTCAGGTTGGATGGGGCCCAGGGCAGCCTGGTCTAGAATTAAGTGTAGAAGATGGTGGCTCTGCCTGTGGAGGAGGTTTTGGAGCTAGATGATCCTTGAGGTCCCTTCCAACTCAAGCATTTCTATGATTCTATGATTCTACGATCTTTTGAACAGTTCAGGAGAAAATATTCTTACTAATAAAGATAAAACAACAACAGAGGACAGAAGTAAAATCAGAATCTGATGAGGCTGGAAAATGAAAGTACAAAATTAGATAACTAAAATGAAATATTTATGCAGTTAACTCTGCGATGTTAAAACTGAATGCAGTCGCACTTATGGCTATGTCGTGGACATGGCAAGTGTCAATGCATTTGCTCTTTTCAGAACTGATCCTCACTCCATTAGGTCTCCTAATGTGAGGTGCCATAAAAAAACAATTTCAATGGCAATTAGAATCTTCCTGCCTAACAGCAGGACTTATGAATGGCTAGATTGAGTCTTCAGTACAGATCAGCATCTCAGGATTTGATAACTGTCTGTCTTTGTATTGATTAATCTTCCCTGTCAAAAGTGCAACAACAGTAAAGAGAAGAGGAAGAGTTGAAGTATTTTTGAACTGGTCACTCAATGAAGGTGTGTCTGCATTGTGTCAGTGGATCTGAAAGTGAGCCAGCTTAAGATCTAGTCCATCCCTTGAAGACGACCATCTGAACTTGTAATTTACTTTGCCACCAATCATAGTACAATTCAGAGCCTTCAAGATATAGATAAGTTAAAATGCCAGTTCTGTCAGTGAAGCTTTACTGAATCTTGTATTTTTGTTTCTATAATACCGATTCATTCCATTTTCTTAGTGAATAGAGATCCTTCTGCACCAATTCCTCCATTCAGGAAAATTGCAGCAAACCATTCCCTTTCACGACATCACCTTTAAAACACAAAATTATTTTCTCTTTTATTTCTTTCTGATAGAAATTTTGTTTGATTTGATAATGAAAAACAAAACACAAGAACAACTTTTCGTGTAGTGGAGAATCAGATAAATCTGCTGCAGCTTAGGCTGATAAAAATTGATTTTGCCTCCCTGAGTTGTTTCTAAATGAGCAAATATTTGAAGTTTGTCCTCAGTATTACTGGTGACATCAATACAGAGAATTATGTCCTGCTTAGCGGCAATTTATGTTTAAATCAACATTTTAAATGTAGAAATGAAGGTAAAAGAACTGGCTTTTATATACACCTCTTTAATTAATAGCTGTAAAGGGATTGTATGTGATTGCCTCTTTATCTCTTTGTATATATATATGTTTGTTTGACTATATAATACGGTGTCTGCACCTTTCATTCATAAATTAGTTATTCCTTCCATAACCCAGTTATACATCCTCTTATCTCTCTTTTTTTAATGGTTTTCTTCTCCATATTTCGGTTTTTATTTCATTGATCTTGATCAAACTCTAAGCAGTCCAGTCAGAGATGAAATACAGGATACGTTTTTTTCTAGTGTTTTTTTATGTCTCAGCTTTTGTTTTGCAGTGAGTAGGACAAGGAAGTAGACCATGGAAAAGTGACAAGCAGGATATCAGAAGTCTGAAGAGTGTTAACAGAAAACAATCAGAGATATTAGTATAAAGGGAGCTACATAGAACGGACAAAAGAAAGTACAGGGGATAAGAAGGGGAAAAAAAAAAAAAAAAAAAAAAAAGACAAAACCACACATACATTATTCTTCTGCTCCCAAATACCTTATTACATATCTTCTTTTGCTTCAGTTGTTCCCATCTATGGAAGTCTTAGAATCACTGTAATAAAAACAGTCCCTAATTTTTTTATTACTATTTTGAGATAAAAATGAAATTTAGTCTTTTGAATTTTGTTAGAAATAGGATAGATGAGATCTTCTCTTCAGTCACTTCATCATGGAAGCATTGACTGTACCAATACCCAACTCTGGAAATCAGATGTCTTATTTTTATGGTTGCAAGTTTGGAAATATGAGAAATTATTTCTATTTCTTTCTTTTTGTGAGTAATCTTTTGTCTCAGATTGTGGAACTTCAGAAGCAGAGATGAGACTACATAAAGATATGTTTTTTATATTTTTTTTCTCCTAGATAACTGTGTTACATTTTAAAACTAAACTTCAGACATCCTCAGATATACCAATTACATAGATGAATTAATTTATCTCAAGACAAAATGTTGAAGGTAATAATACTTTTTTTGGGGGGTACTGGTGGTGGTGGGAAGATCACATACAAGTTTCTCCAAATACTCTCTCTTACACATATAAAATAGGCAGACAAAAAAATCGTTTTTATATGCAGCTGCCTGATTTTTTTTAAAGTGGCAGTAAGAAATCTGCAAACATTCATTCATTTCCACGCAAATCTGATTAGCTATTTATCTCTATTAGCTATTTATTTTCACCACGATTTTTCATAACCAATTTATCACACTAACTGAATGATAGGAGTCAACTATAATTTACCTCTAGCATTTCTGACTCTTGCTATCTCTTAAGAGTAAGTAATATTGTACTTCTGGTATAAATACTCCTGAAAAACTGAGTAACAGGAAAGGAGAAATTTACAATATATTTCAGATTTTTTGGAAGCTGAAATTTGTATTTGATATTCAGAAATGTGTAAAGGCTCAGGGAAAAGCCTGTTATATTTCCTAAACTGTCTTTCTGCTGAAAGAATGATCAAATTTTGTGTGACCCCAAGAAGTACTGCATGCCTGCCTTTTTAAGCCCTAAAGACAAAAGCTGATTCATACTGAGATGTCTAGCTGAATGTAAGTAACAAACAGCTTTATCCCATAGTTCCTCATCCAGGAATTCTTCCTGTTCCATGCAGAATAGAAATTGATTTTGTCCTGGTAACAGGCCTCTGTTTTTAAAGCCGCAAGAAACAGTGCAAACCACTATTTTTTGCTGTTTGTTAAGAAAATGCAAATAATTCTTTTTTGTTGTTGTTGTTTTTGTTGTTTTTTTCCTGAATTGGAAAGACAGTCTAGTATTGAATTTTTCTACTTCTCAGGAATATAATGAAAGAGTTTTTTGTGTGTGTTGTGTGAAAACTTCAAACATATTTTAACAGTCTGGAATCGGTAAAGCTAGCATGGTTAACAGGGCTTGATTCAGGCTCCTCTGTTAAGTGAAGAGTTTGTAGTTTTAGGTATTCTTGCTTTTGGGAAGCAGCAGTGTAGGGAAAAAATAGTCAGAAATAACTTTTAATCAATGCCATTAAGAATAATCAAAATGATGTTGTAAACACTTGATCGTACCATCTCGTACTTTATGGAAAGACAGGCACTAACTAAGGATTTATTTCTTTCTTACATACAATCTAGAGTAGGGAAGATGTGCTTCCATAAAACAGTGAAAGAGAGGTACTAAATTGTATGTAGTATAGACGTGAGACTACTCTTCATTCTGCATGAAAGCATGAGGGATCTCTTACAAAAATGGATGCAAAAGTGTGATTTACACTATAAAAACTATGTGAGTAAGCAAAAATGAGGCTAAACCGAAATTCTCAGGTAAGAAGTTTCTTTCTGAAACTTCTTGTGCTTTCTTAAGTTAGATAATTTTGTTTACAGTATTTTTTTGCCTGTTAATTAGATTTGTATCATTGTTCCCTAGTCCAAAGTAGTTGAAGACATTGTATTATAAACAGCAGTAATTTAAAATCAAATCTTATTTTTTTTTCTCTGGTATATTTATATGTAACTTGATTTGAAATGTATTCAAGCTTTAGACCACTCAGAATTCTTTACCATTTTGTTCATTGTCTATTCTCAGTGCTTAAATTAGATGAGCTGAGAAACTTGCTTGGGTTGAAAGAATATGGCAGTTAAAATGGTAACCCAGCTGCACTGCGTCAGTGTCCTCTTTTCAATTTAAGTACATAAGACAAGAAGAACTTTCCTTTCTGGAGGAGCTTTGGAGTTAGTTACCAGAGCTAGCTTCATACCTCATTCTGAGTATCAAAAAGCAGCTAATGTAGAGAGAAAATAATTGCAGTTCTACCAATGAAAACGTAATCAGAAAAAGAAGTTTGCTTTAAAATTCTTAAAATACTTTGACTCAAATGTGTTTAACTGTGAGATGAGAGTGGTTTAAAATCTCTCAAGTAATAATGTCTGCTTTATTGCCTATGAAGCATTTTAATAGAAACATAAAATGAAATTAAATAAAATCATCTCTCACAATAGCTTCCTATTGTATAGTAATATAATTGCCTGTTTACCAGTGTTTAATCAGTAACTGAACTTTTTACTTTACTTTTATGGTGTTTCCCTGCTGGGTCTATTGCCCATTTCAGAGTGTAAAAGCACATTAATCATGTTATGTCTATTAGACTATTTTGCACAGCATCACAGCAAAATCACATTAAGCCTCTGTAGAATAAATTCTCATTCTGTCTTTAGGCAGATTTAAGTCACCTTGTGCAAGTATTTACTCCTGTTTGTAGTGCTTTCCTGTATACATCACAAATCATTTTCCTACTCAAATTGTTTGAAAGACCTTAAATTTGCCAAGGAGCCAGGCAAATTCTGTACTTCAGGAGTAAGACTGTGGTATCAGTTTTGCTGAAGCAAGTCTTATGCCTTGAGCATGACTTTACCTAACACTTCTAGATTCCTGACTGTATAGAAAAAAAAGATGAAGCAACTTCCAACTGAATTATCAGCGTAAAATATTACTGCCTGTGTTTTCACACATTTTGGACACTATTTAGATGTTGCCAAATCTAACATAGGGAAGAATTAATGGCATTTTTTTTAGAATTTTGCTTTTCATTGAATTTTATTAACAGGAAAGAACATGCTGAGAATACTTGAATTAGTGAAATCTTGCACTTTTGTGACTGAAAAATATATTTTTGGTTTAGTGGAAAAAAAAATGCTTTTTTGTTCCTGACTGTGTGTGCAGTGTTTACATATTATTTCATGTTCCACAGTTCCTCAGCTATGAAATATTCTTTTCCATGATCATTAGAAGTTTTTTGAGAACTAAATTGCCTTGCTAAGTATTTGCAACCCAAGAATGAGGGAATTTAAAAAGAGATGTTATCTAGAATGATCATAATAGCCCACACTTCAACAACACTTTGAATTGTTACAACTATAGCTTCATATTTATTTTATTCTTTTTTTGTGTCTTAAGCGTTGTGCCTTCTAGCTTGCATTTTCCATAATTGTATCTTTGCTCAATCTTCTTATTTTTGTCAGAGAACAAGCAATTGAATGAGTGACAAAAGAAATATAATGCCTGCTATTTCTTTCCTTGAGAAAATGTAGGAGATTGCACAAACAGACAACATTTCATTCTCTAAAACCTAAATATCTAAAATAAATAAATAAATAAATATCTGACATTATGTAATCATAATCACAGAATCATCTTTGAATCCTTAGAGTTGGAAGGGACCTCTGAGGACCATTTAATCCAACTCTCCTGCAATCCTGCATGGCCAGCCAAAGTTCATTCCTTTCTTCTCTTTGTGCCCAACTGTAACACGAGCTCAGCTGATTTCCCACTGGCAATGTGACACAGACAGACCCACAGCACTCAGGACCACTGGCTGTACCACCCTTCTTGCACATTAAGAACAATTGTGTAATCAAACTTCTGTGAGTGTAGAATTTAAAGTATTCTAAAACTTGAGGTCTTAAATCATGTTTCAGACTAATACTATATGCTATGTTTTTTTTTCTATCAGAAAAATAAACCTGATCAATATTAATCGAGATCTAGTATTTGCATAATTAAAAGTAAAAGGAGTTTCCTCTCTTTAATTACAAATACATTTTTTTTGCGAATAAAACTGTTGCAAATTCAAAATATTTACATGTAAAACAAGAAATAAAATCTGTTTTTGGTGGTACAAGAAGGGACATTATGTTCTGCCCAAATTTTAACAGAGACAGGAAAATAAATTCTTGTTAACAAATTGATTACGCATTTTTTTTCCATCTATTGAAAAAATGAATAATGTAAGAAAGTATACAATCTTATTTGTATGAAAATCAATCAACCAACAGGTATACATTTTAAATTAAGAAGCAGTAAGTTTTCTATACTTGGAATCTTCACCTACTCCTATTATGGTTTACATTACTCCAATTAGTTCTGTTTATTGTCATAGCAGTAAAGTGTAGAAGTCATTTCCTAGGTCAGTGGTAGTAATAGTAGTATTCCTACTATTCTATGGATAGAAAAATGTTAACTAGAAACTTTCTTCAGAACTTCAGTTTTCAACACTGTTATCTGAAACTCAGGTATCCAAATCATATGTCAAAGAGAAACACAAAGGAGTCTTCTGTAAGTAACAGGTGGGACAGGTTCCAAAAATCACACAGGTTAGGAAAGAATAGTAAATAATTGCACTTTTAAGACTTCTGGTTTTGATGGAATTATCTGTAATTTGGACTCAATTGAAAGCTTTTCTGCATGATTTTGGCTCCTCTTTCAATATTCAATATGGAATTGGAGAAGATGAAGGTGATAGAACTAAGACATTTTTCTTTTATTAATATATAAAAATTTCAGTGCTTGTGTTTGTGAAGGCTTTTAGCAATATCAGACAGTTATCCAGGCTGCAGAATCAAATAGCCAAAGAGAGCTCTACAAGTAAACATTGCTTTCACTTCAGAGAACAGTAAGATTGCAGAGGTAAAAGAGACTTGACTAAATACCTTTTTTTTTTTTTTTTTTTTAAATCTTTCTTTTCCCATTTGACATTGAGTTTATTTAAGGAGTTATCCTCAATCAAAGTGCTGTATGCATATATATTCAGATATAGATGTACACATTTTGTACAAGGTATAGGTATAGGCATTCTGCTGAATCTTTTGTGAAGTTACTTGATTTTGCTGACTCTAAAGAAATAATGGGATAAGCTTTGGCCAATTGAAGTTTCTGTCATGCACATGACAGCTTATATAATAAATGATCAAATGTTCATAGAATCCCAGAGAGCAGGTGTCAAACTTATGTGGAAGAAAGTGATGAATATACTTAATTTTTTTATAAATGAAATGATGGAACTTGTTATTATTGTTTAGACAACTTTTTGGTAAGACATTATATTTTTTGCCTATTTCAGATTACATTTTATTTGTCTTTGAATTCTTTAGTCAGATTATTAAAAGTTTTACCTGTTCAAGTCACACTAAAAATATAGAATTTTGTTTTCTTTGATCACTATCACAATACATTATGTTGACTTATGAGTATTGAAAGATTCAGTGAAATAAATGTAAGTTCATGTATTGTTTGATAAAAAACAAGTTAAATTCAAAACAAATATAAAAGTATTTAGCAATAAGCGTGTTATATTTAGTATTAGCATAACATTAATTGCTTCACTACTTCAAAATTCAGAATCTTCTTGGTATGCTGATATGAATATACTGTTTCCAATAAAAAGTGATGCTTAGTTGTTTTATTCTCAAACACTTGTTTTGTTTCATTTTTCCTACCATCATGAAATGTTTGTTTCAATTCTGTTTTCATCTATATTCTATCATTAATTTCTTCAGTGTTCTCCAGAAAGATTATCTATAGTACAATGTGTTGACTTTCATTTTTGCAAAAATGATATTTTACAATATCAATAACATATGCTTTGTGCTGCTTGGTGGCATAATCAGCTATTTTAAATGACACTTATGTATCACTATACATGAAAGTAAGCTTTCTTTTAAACAAAGGATAACCAAATCTGATGGCTTTCTGCTATGCAGCAAATACTTGTATGTAAAAATCTGTATTACCAAAGATATCCAGACTGCTATTCACAAGGTATAAATAGCACAGTATTTTTTTTTTTTTATGATATGTAAATAAAAATTTACAGGAACTAGGTAATAAACCCTGCATATTCTTTATCTTTTAAGATAATCATTTAAAAGTATAAAGTTTTCATAGCTGCAGCCAAAGACATAAAGTTCCCAATGTGAAACTAAGACTTTATTTTTGACTCATTTTTTTCTTCTTTTATCTGTAGTGACTCTGGGAGTGATAATGACACACATAGTTTTTTGTTTGTTTGTTTTTGTTTTTATTTGTCTTCTCTAATATCTTCTGCTTCAAAAAAAAGCCTTCCTAGCAGATCATTTGATTGATAATTTAAGTTTGATTAAACTTTATTCACAGCTCATGTAAACACTGTAACATACTATTATAGCTGTTAGGAGTTATCTACCAATTGTTTTTAACTAATAATTTTAAGATAAAAGGAACAGTTTTCTATTTTCTGTAATATTAAAAACTTTCATGAAAGGCAAGGAAATTCTTTGTTTCAGACTTCCAGTAGAAATTAGCTCAGAAATTTCAAAATAAAAGTAAAGAGTAGAAGCTTCATCTTCATTATATTCAAATCAATTTTCACTACTTCTGTGTAAAGCTTTTGAAACTCCTAGTTTTCAAGCAGGTATTTGGTATTAAAAAGGTAAATGTCTGATGTACAGTGATTGATGGCTTTGGGGAAACTACCCCAACAGTATCATGACTGACAAAAAACATAAATCTTGTACTGTAATTCAATTCAATATTAATCAATACATAGTTCTATTAAAAGAAATTAAAATTAAAAAGGGGAGTTTTTTCCTCATTTTCTTGAATCCTTGGTAACTATTTACAAAGATGAATTTTAGAAAAAGAAATAAAAAACAACAAAAAACATAAAAAAACAAGCAAAAGAAAACATTACAAAATTCTAAGTCAAACACATAATATTTTTCTTTTGAGAAAAACTAAAAAATCAGAATGAATGTGACTTAAAAATCTGAATAATGTGATTTATAAGCTTTGAAAACCTAGGAATAAAAAAGGGCAAATGAATATGTATAAGTAAAGAAAAAGAAAAGTAAAAAAGAACAGTAATTAAAGCTATGAGAACAGTAATATTTGGTGAAGAGTGTAAGCCATGTGTCACTGATTGTAGACTGGACTATTACTTGAACTTGGCAAGGCTTCAGGAATATATCTCAGCAAGAACACATAAACAAAAGTTAATTTGCAATACCAAACTTAGTCCATGAATGATTTTAAAATGAAATAGTCTGTTTTAACTGAATCATGATGTAAATAGAAAATGAGGAAAGGTTGTTGAATGTTAAAAACAATAATAACATTGTGATTAAAAAATAATTTTGCGTTAGGAATCCGGGATTAATTCTGAAATCTGTCACAGTGGAATGGAATAAGATTTTAAATTGTAGCTTCTTGTTTGAGTCTGTTGATGCTATTAAAAGTGTAAAAACTAAGAGTAAAATCCTCTTGTACTGTACATCCTTAAATAACCTTCAAACTGAAGTGGTTAGAAAATGGAGGATGATGGGATGTATCACAGGATGAAGGGAACACTTCAGAACTCTTTCAGTTATGTGTAGTGGAAGGACCAGAAGTGGAGAAAGGGAGAGATTAGGCTGTTTTAGGCATGAAAAAAACATGGGAAAGTAGAGGGTTAAATGGTTAAAAGTCTGTGAAGATTTGTGAAAAGGGGTCGACTATTCCAGCTGTGGGAGTATTCAATAGCACAATCTGTCTTGTCTTACTACTGATTACTTTTTGCTTTCATAGGCAGGGATCTCTGTCTCATGTTTGTGGAGACTCATTGCCAGCTGCAAGTGTGGAACCATAAGTGACTAGAGTGCCAGCAACTGGAGAGAACAGGAGCTCTCCCTGTTGTCTAGGTGCATATGTCAATGTGTTTAATGGCTACCAAATGTCAAGATGAACCACTAGTAAGAAGGATAAGGGATCTGAAAACTGCTTGTTGGACTAATCATAATTAAGAGGTCAATATGTACATGTCAGAAGTCTGAAATTTGGCTATTTGAGTGGCCAAGCTAGTTACTGTGATGATCAGCTTGTGTGTATTTGTTTATGTGTCTGATATGTGTGTGAATGTGTGTGAAAGGCAGCAAGTAAATCAGGAGATACAAAGGGAAGATGCTATACAGACATATATCAACAGCTGTATAGTGAATGGATCCATATTGCTGCTATGTATAAACCCATATATGAGTATGTTGGTTGCTCTGGAAGTAATATTTCCTATTTTATTTTTTTTTTCCCATAGAAATTATGGATAAAATAATAATACAATAATAAATATATATATATATAATATAATAATGCTGTTTGATAGAGCACATTTTCTTCTACAGAGCAGTAGTTTTCAACATAGTCACCACCATTAACTATGCCATTTTTCCCAGCAGTGATCAAGAGTCTGCATGCCATGCTTGTAAAAATAGGCACCAGCAGAACTGACTGACAGGTTCACAGCTGCTATGATGGTGTCATTGCCAGGAAGATGTTGCCATGCAGTCTATTCTTCATTGGCTTGACCATTTCAGGGAAAATAATCTTAAAGTATATTATTAAGAGTGTTATTTAAATTCCTCCTGAAGGCTGGCAGGTATGTGACATAAGCTACTTCTTTTACCAAGCCTGCCCCAGTGTTTGACCACCCACATGGTAATGAAATTTTGCCTATTACCAGGTCTGAAACTCTGCTAGAATTTTGTTTTCCTTACATTCTGTCATTGATTACCAGAAGAAGAGATTGGCAGCTCTACTTTCAGAAAGTTGTAGAGATCACTGAGGTCATCCATCAACCTTCTTTTCTCCAGACTGGACAACCAAAGTGTCCTCAACCATACCTCATAAGACATCTAGTCTTTTCATCATATCTGTAGTCTTCCTCCAGACAATTTCAAGGACCTTAACATTCTTTTTAAATTGTGGAGCTCAAAACTTCACACAGTATTCAAGGTGAGGTTGTATAGGCACTAAATATAGTGGGAGAGTCTTCCCTTTTGAAGAGCTGGCTGCGTTGTATTTTCTACACAGAAAAATGCCATTTGAACTGCTAGGACACAATGCTGATTCATATTGAGACTGCTGTCACTGGCAACCCCAAATCTTTCTGTAGAGCTGCTCTCCAAACACTCCTTTCCCGGTCTGTAATGTGCCTGCATATTACTCCATCTCAAGTTCAGAAGTCAGAATTTACCTGTGTTGAATTTCTTGACGCTGATAATTGTCCAATGCTCCAGTCCATCTAGATCAATCTGGGATATGGGAATTGGAGTGTGAAAAACTACCTTAATTAAAAGCTAAGAAGTTACACCATGTGCAATCCACATTTGGTCAGCATTAGTCTTAAATCCTCTGAACTCAATTTGAAAGGATCCATACTCAGTTATTCTGAGT
The DNA here is from genome assembly GCA_021292215.1 of Lophura nycthemera. Lineage (NCBI taxonomy): Eukaryota > Metazoa > Chordata > Aves > Galliformes > Phasianidae > Lophura > Lophura nycthemera. Next base: position 23,968 of record JADANK010000380.1, on the reverse strand, counting down.
CATTCAAGCCTGAATGATAGTATATTAACATTTTAAATTATTTTATTAACATAACAGTTCACATATATCAGAGAAAGAACTGCAAGTTTTATTGAATTTCAATTCTGAAATTTCAGTCTGCATAACTGTGAACTTCTTCGTGACATTTGTTTGGGATTTATGAATGTATGGTAGTTATTTTTTTTCCACGGAATTTATTGGATTATTAATCTCATGTTAATTTTGTTTCTCTGTTTGCTTTTGACTGCTAGTCACAGAGAAATATATTAACCAGAAAGTAAGTAGTGACATTGAAGAGCAGAAAAATATACAAAATAAATAATAGCAAGAAAATAAATAATAATTTTTTAAAAATACAGAAAATCAGATAGAGATTTTTGCTGAGGTCATCTGAAGAGAATAGAATGTCATTAAAATCTGCTGCGCAAAGGAATGATATACTGAGTTACAAAAATTTTGATTGGTAGCATAAAATATAAATTTTCATAGTTCATTATATCATAAAGTCTTCAAGGATTTAATATGTTTCTTGGATTAGATCATCTACATTGCATTAAATCACTCTGCCTTTTTCACTGAAATAAGAAAACTCTGAGACATGCCAATCTTGTCAACACTATTTAGCAATTTTAAGAAGAAAGTTGAGAAAACCACAGTTATTTCTCTTGATGAGGGAAATTTCATTGCCTATTCTCCCAAAAAGTGCAACAGAAAATATCAAAGACAGTACTGATACTTCACTGCGATTCTAATTAATGGTTTATGGGTGCATTAGGCATTAATTTAAGTCTTTGTCTGTATTACACATCTGTAGAAAAAGGAGTGAGGTTCAAACCTCCCAGGTAGATGGAAAATTGGGAAGGAAGGAAAGAAGAATATAAGAAAGAAATGCATGTTGATGTGTCAGTTTTTCATCTTAGGAAGTTCTATATTGCAGCTATTGATTAGTTCATCTTGTTTACAGGAGATCTAAAAAATCTACTGCTGTGTGGAAATCATGTTATTCCACTTCCCATCTTCCCTGTGCACACTAGTCTTTCTGCATTTCCAGGGGCTACATTGGTCCTGGGAGTGCTCAAAATGATACTACAACATAAAAGTTATTGCTATATACCTGTATATGAAAACAAATTTTGAACTGGAAAGCCTTTGTAATCATAAGGCTGTGGAATACAGCTGGAAACTGTAATTTGTCTTTGATCTCTACAGTTTGCACCAAGTCATATCAAGAAGCAGTTCTGGTCTACTCTTCATGTTTTCACTCGACAGAGACAGATTCCCAGAACAGGTAAACTAGATTGAGCATGATTCAGATCTCAACAAATGGAAGAACACAAATATGGCTGTGGTATGCATCCATAGTTTGGAACTGGGAAGCAGTACCTGACCTCCATATAACCTAGTGTCATTCCTATATATGAAAAAGTTATCTGCAGAGAAGAAGGTATGCAAAGTTAAAAAAAAAACAACCAACCAAACAACAACAAAAAAAACTCTCTTATCTTCATCATATTATTTTCTTTTTTTTCTGTGTTTCTTACTCTTATCTGTTATAGGATGACAGATTTGATCCCATTGTGTTCATTCTGATGTAAGCCTACTCTCCAAAAATGATTTTTCATTTGCACTTACTTTAATTTCAATCTCTTCTTATAAGGAAAATGTTTTTATAGAAATTGGTAACATATAAAATCATCTAGCTATTCACCACACTACATCCTACAGATCACACACAGATCGCACAGCTCTGATCCTCCTGCTTCCTGGAGAGCAGCTGGCACCCAGGGCGAGATGCACACCGATGTGTGTGGCTGCAAGGACTGGGGGTAGCACTCAGTTCCACTTTGGTTTCCAGAAGACTTGAGAAATTTCAGGACAAATTGCCAGTGGCAGCTCCTAGCCCATTACCAAGTACAGACTCCAGAGAGAGGCAAGTCCATATTCCTCCTTTTGAGCAAGATGGCAGAAAAAACCAAACCCATGTGGGTTCCACTGTAATCTTGACTGCCCACAGGTTTTCATCTGAACTCCTGAAGTTTTAGGCCTGCTTTTAAGTCCAGCTTTTAAAAGGAAGACATTTCTGAATTTTCATTTTTTTGACAGGTAAGTAATAGGGGCGCCATCCAGAAGCCAAATCGACTTTCTAGTACATTCTTTAGAATGGGAATGGCATTGTCAATAACCTCCTCCTCCCACTACATCCTTATGAACTATTTCTCACCTCTAAATACAATTACTATAGTACAAAGTACTTCTCCATCCACATCCCTGCCCACGATAGGGGTTTGGAACTAAATGATCTTTAAGGTCCCCACCAACTGAAGTCATTCTGTCTATGATACTGCTCATAATTGCTCATAGATTTGGAATTTTATTTCTCATTATGGAGAAATAGCATTTGCACAACATTATATGGGACATCACTTATATCACCTAAAAACTATTATATGAACAACCTATTGGTTTTTTTTATTTGTTTGTTTGTTTGTTTTTTTGTCTATTTTCTCATCTACAATAACTTATAACAAATTTGGCTCTGATCTAAAGATATTCTAATTCTGACATCCAAACACATAGAATTCAGAAACTGATTTATATCCCTAGATTTAATTAAAACTTATGATTGATTTAAGCAAAACAGTGGGCACATTGATATGAATTCGGAATCCCATCAATTAGTATCTTACAAATTCTGAGAAGTAACTGACTTGTACAGGGTGTTAGCATCAAGATGTTAGCTACAGATAGACTGCCAGGGTGGCCTCTGTGAGAAGAATCCAGAATTCTGGATTGTGTCCCAGATAACTCTGTTGGACCTGCTAAAGGACATAACAGAGTCCATCAGGGAGATGTAATTAAAAAAGAGGAAACAGTTCTTGAGAGAGGTAGGGGAAGGGGGGGGAAAGAGTGAGAAAGTTGAGAAATAGCAGAGGGAACCAGAGAAAAATGTAGGGAAAATGGGCATCTCAGTGATGAGGCAAATATTCCCTTGTAGTTCACAGAGAGCACATGCTACAATGGGTTTAAACTGGATGATATAGCCTATGGAAAAACGCAAGGAGAAAGGGGAAAAGTAGAAAAGAACTGTTATGGGCAAACTATAAACTCCCATTTTCCATGAACTCTGTACTGTAGAGGAATTGAGACTGAAGGAGTGAAGCTGAGCCTGGGAAGGTGGAGAGATGAAAGAGTGTTTTAATTTTTTGTCTTTGTTTCTGCTTTACTTGACAGTATATTCAATTAATTTTCCCAAATCAAATATGTTTTGCCCATTACATTAAATGATTAGCAATCTTTCTATCTCTGCCTTATCTCTAATCTTTTTCACCCAATTTTATTTCCTAATCCTGCGAAGGAGACAGAGTATAAGATGGGTAAGTATATAGCTGCTGGCTATGTCGAATACACTCTACAGTTACACATTGCTCCAGTTTCTTACAAGCCTCATACATGACTGGCAGGACTTATGAGACAATAGAAATTTTGAGATAAAGCTTGCATATCTATTCACTTGTTTACATTAAAATAATACTGTGACCATCAGAAAGTAGGGAATCCAGCTGATGTATCTTGCTTTCCACTTTCCACTGATTATACTGCTGCTCAGACTGTATTAAAAATTTTAAACAAAGAATCATAGAATCTATTATGAAATATTCCAATGATGTCGAAAATATATTTCCTTCATGTTAGCTAGAACTAAACAAAGAATCATGCTTGGTAATTTTAGAACTCTCAGACTTTTTCTTGATTTGAATCAGAGAATCATATTTTGCCTAAAACAATGTCAAAAATCACGTTATATATATTAACTAAAAATAAGTGCGCAGGAGTAAATAATACAATAGTTCTATCTCTGTTTATTCTTTTCTGTGGTTACAATTTAGAAATATTTAAGTGTAAATACAAGATCCATTCTTTCTGGATCATAATGTGGCCAGGAAGCTTTGTACTCTGAGTCACTAGGTATCTCTGCTTAATGATTTGTATCTAACAAACAATGCTCACCATCCATTTTTATAAAATCTCTATGTCTGCTTGTTGTGACAGTAGTTATCTTCACTTTCCACATTCAGAGTTCTATGAAAAACATGCATAACTCTGGCACAAACGTATAGCTGTAGTAAAATACAAAGTAATATATTTAGTTCAATACTTTCCGTCTCAATCAGCCATGCCTCTTATGGCTAGCTTCATTTAGAAGACTGGGCAGAAGGAAACTCCTTTTTTTTCAGACAAGTGGTGAAAGTAATGGTGATGGTCTTTTGCCTGTAACTGTTCCACAATTGCTAACAGGAAAACAAATGTGTTCCTTTCCTGCAATTATTTGTTCAGGATATTGATTTACACATGCAACAGACCACAGTTCAGAACCTTGAGGCTTTAGCAAGAAATTACTTGTTAAAATTAGATTAGCAAAACAATCAGCAAGTTGCATATGTTGCAGAAATACAGAGTACTACCTTGAACTTTATGGCTTCACTATTGCTCAAATCCATTACTCTTTGTTATTTGATTAATTTACAAAAATCAAAACAGTGCTTTTGTAAATAATATAGAATAAGAAATGTAAAATATACTGTAAGAAGAATGACATTCTCACTTCTCAGTCAAATTGAAAAAATCTCTAATTTCCTCTCAGTATGTTTGTATGGATGTTTCTTAGGGTGAGAGACATATATTGACAGAAAGTTAGAATTATGGGTTATGCGAAACTACGGAGATAATATATCCTGATCCATGTATAGAGTCTTCAAACTGTTATATTGTATTGTATAAGAAAAAAAAAATATGGAATATGTTTTAATTTGTTGAGTTATGTGCTAAAAATTAAAATGACATGATTTACCATAATTTGTTCACGTAAAACTTGTAGCTTGTTAGTGATCAATGCTGTAACCAGCAATATGATTCTGATTAGCAGGTCATTGATTATATATATAATCTGAGGGAAAAAGAGTATATACTCCTCTTCTTCTGGAAAGAAATTTAATATAAAATATGTATTGATATTTATATAATCTTTTTTATAATCTTCTTACTTAGATACTGATGAGCTTCCCAACAACTGAATTGTAGTTCAGCCAATATGGATATGAAGCATTTTTTTCTTAAAAGTAAAACAATTGATATCTCAAATCATAAAACACCATTTTCTTTTTTTTTTACTTCTTATTTTAAGTATATAATTGCCTGTCATTACATTGGTCAATTAATATTTGTTAGTTTGTTTTTTCTAGTGTCTTCAGTTTTATGTATTCGGGGTATTAAAAGAAAAAAAAAAATTGATCACTTAGATTATGTCTGAGTATAGGAAAACTACTAATACTAGATCTTTACTGATAAAAAATATAGCTATGAGTGATCTCATGAAATGTGCTAGTTTGCACTTGCCACCACCACTGTTTAGTCTATGATTTATTTATACAGCCTCAATCTTTTTTTTTATTAGTAGTTCACTCTTCTAAGAGATTTTTCATATTTTTCATTAATATCATTAATATTCATTGACACATGCTAACAATGGCATCCACAGTAATTTCATTGAAATACGGATTATATTTAAGAGAATGTTTTGAGGTCTAGTAAGCTATAATGGTATTTATCTTAAAGGACATGTGAAATTTCAATGAAGGTTGTGTTTTGCATGATCCTCAGTATGGTGCTTTTTTCACAAGAGAAAAAACAATAAATTCCTTGCACTTATAACTCCAGCATAGAAGGAAGCCATAGTAATAATGAAAACACAAATATAGCAATGAGTATAAAGGATGAGTGGTATTACAAGAACTGAATTTTCTTTTCATCCTATTCCAAGCAATTTGTAGATCTTCTGTAACACTTTCTATGCGTGTACTGCATATGCCACTGCCTGATATGTGAAGCAGACCTTGAGAGAAGTATAAAAATGCCTCAGTAAATTCATCTGCATGAAGCTCTTGGAAAGAGGATAGGGAAATACACAAGCAAATGCACACAGCCCCTAGTGTCAATAGATCTTGTAAGACTCCAGAGATGGTAGAAAACAGAAATAGCAAAGAAAAGGAATGGGAAGAATGGGGGGAATTTTCTGTAAGTGAAGAAAACTATCATTAGTACTAAACAGACAAGAAGCAACATGAAAATCAGCATTGCAAACTTGCAAGTGAGGAAAAGGAGACTTGTTTCCAGAAATATTTCCAGTCTGTCTAATCACTTAATTTTTCTCTGAAAGACTGTCTTCAGTTTGGAATTTTGTGACTAGATTTAGAATCCTTCTGAATGTTTCATTTTTACTTGTTTTGGAAATAAAATACTGCTATTTCTACTGCTACTTCTACTACTGAAGAACCCTATTTGAATTCAGAGAACTTGGAGAAGTTGGAATCCCATCACATATCAGACAGAGGAAGAGTCAATACTTATGGCTCACCTACTGAGGATTATCATCAGGTCTATTATTTTAAAATACATGTGTCCTAAGAAGAGACATACCATCAGAAAATGTGAACGTTTTACCCCAACTCTAAAAATATATTTCCTTCTCTGAATATGTTATGTCCAGATCATTTGACATTATCCATGGTTCATGTTGTCTTACAGTCATAAAAATGGGTTAGTTCAAACATCTCTCCAGTTGGTACACCCAGAACTGTTCAAAAAGAAGGTGGTGAATTAAAAGCATTTAGAGATTATTTCTGTTCCCATTTTGCTTCTGGACAGAGATATTACTTAAATAGCTTCAGATCACTGAGAAGAGAGCTGTTTTCAGTGTATCCCAATAGTATCTTGTTTTTACACACTTGACCCTTTGTCCTTCATTCCTCCTTTTATTTATTTATTTATTTGTTTATTTGTTTTCTTTTGTTTTGTTTTTCCAATGATCATTTTCTCAGTAGTTTTCTGTGAAGGCAGAACCACAAGAAGTTCTTTCTGTTGTTGAGATGAACAATGCAAAAGTGATCAAAACCAGATGCCTAGGAAGAGAGCAAAACAGCAGTATCACAGCATGGCCTAGGTCAGAAGGTACCCAAAACAAGAGTTGGTGCAATATTTAATAAGAAAAGAGAAGACTGGTGAGGTTACCAAGACCTCTGTGTAAAGCTGCTGATAAACTGTCTCATTGCAATTGCACAAAGATCCAGTTTGGGAATGCAAAACAGCACTCCCTGACTGCACAGAGACAGAAGTTCATATCTCTGATTTACGATGTTCCTAGTAACACCTTGGTCAAGTAAATGAGTAAGAGATTGTCAGAAGCAGAATCTAAGGAAAATAACGGAGAACCTTGCCTTACTTCTTCTTTAATTGAGAACTAGTAGCTCACATTTTAGGATTAGTTTCCTCTGTGTCTTTGCTTCCTACTTAAACCGAACAGACAGACACAGCTAATCAAAATGAAAAAGACCCGAGGAGTCTGTGATGACTATTTTACATCAATGAATCTACAGCTTTTTTAACAACAATGATGGAAAAACTGAGAAAGTAGACATGTACCAAGAAAACTAAGTGAAGGAATAATATATGGAGAAGAACAATATCTGATCAGCTGTGCTACAGATGATTTCTCTGCTCTAACAATCACACCAAGAAAAAGAGATTTACAGGCTCAATGAGAGTTAGTGAGTCCCAGTCCCTAGAGCTCCTCCAATTGTGGTTTCAGTGAGATTAAAATATACAGATTAGCAAGAGGTAGAAGATAATCTAGAAAGCTAGCAGGGACTCTTCTCAAAGGATAATTCATTCCTTATTAATTATTCCCAATTGCTTTCCCTAGAGATCATTGCCCCCCTATTACCATCCCTACCCACATCCCGGCTCCCCTCCCCCCCCCCCCAAAAAAAAAGAAAAAAAGAAAAAGATTTTTCCCCTATTCACATGGGAAACTGTTCCAAAATTAATCTTTAGATATTTATAATATTAGTTCAGTGTCTGATCTGATCTGTCACATCCAAATATTTTACGTCAATTCGCCTATAAATTAACTGATATGTGATGAATGCAAAGAGTAGGTGAATAGTTCACTAAAGTAAATAACATAGCAGTAGTTTAAGTTAGTCTACAAAGGCAAATGTCTGGACACATGGATGTTAAGTATAAAATAAAAAAAGAAAGAAAATATTACTTTAACAGTTCTGGAGAGCTATCCGTCAAAAACTGAAAGAAATTTAACAGAAGTAAATCTGATTGTAATATTTTCCTCACAAACAGTTTCCTATAGTAAGCAGTATTTGGGGGTTATATCCTTGCATGCTAAATGTTTATTGTTTTTAGGGGATTTTGGAGCATAAACACAACCTCAATCGAATTTAGTTTGGCTTTTTGAAATTATTCATCATTATCATTTATATTCTATTTTATGGAGTTTAGATGATGCACTCTTCTAAAAACTATGACAATCTTGATATTTGCAAAGATTACAAACTAACTCATTTCATCATTTATATGGGGATAAAGTTTTTAATTATTTATTCTACTCAGTGATAATATATATTGTTATTCTTTCGACAACAACAACATTGAATTGGTTATATTAATTAAAGCTATTTAAGAAGTAAATTTTCAGAGTCAGTGTCATTGTGTGTATAATACAGTCACCAGAACAAGAGCAATTTCAAAATCCTTTTCCACATCAGTCAGCACTTTTTATATATAGGACAAATTATCTCTAAGCATTGTTATAACAAAAAGCATTACAGTGCAATAATTTTGAATATTTGTGGGAATGCTTTGTGAAAAGGCAAAAACATATGTCAGGAAACAACTATCCATGCTAATAAACTCAGAATAAAATTATGGGATAGTTCTTTGGGCTTCAGAGCGATTTGTTCAATTTGATTTGGATTTTGTAGAGAATTACTAACAGAATGTTAAACTGATTTTATACCCTCTAACGCATGATCAGAAAAACATGAAAGGTATCTTAGAGTATATTAAGTCTCAAAATTTGAAATCTTTTGTAAAGGATTAATTCCAGGTAGCTACAAAATTGAAAGGAATGTTTTCCCCCTACTCTCATTTTACCAGCTCTAGTTTGTTGGCATGTCTAAATTTTCTTCTCCTGTTTCTCTTTGTAACCTTTTTCTTTTGGTCTTATCACTCTAACTCAGTTTTAATTTTGATATTGGTCATTTAGAAATTGATGCAAATAAATAACAAAGAGTATAGAAAAGAAAAGAAATGTAGCAGCATAAATCATCTATAGGTAAGGAATAAATTGTTTTATTACTATACAATGGCACCTCATCATTCTCTGTGTATAAATTTTCCACCTAATATCAAAAATAAATCTCACCTCTACTAGCTGAAAATTGTTCCACCTTGTCCTATCATCGTCCATCCACCTAAAAAGTCAATCTCCCTCATGTTTAGATACTCTCCTTAGGCACGAGAAGGCCAGATAGTGATCTTTCCAGAGCCTTCTCTCTGTTAGGCTGAACAAGCCCAGTTCCCTCAACCCGTATTCATAGGAGAGTTGCTCCAGATCTCTGGTCATCTTTGTTGTCCTGCTCTGGAAAAATTTCAACTGCTCTACATCTTTTTTTTTGTGTGAGAGCCCTTACGAATGGTTATAGTACTTCAGATGGGTCTTCACAAGGGAGAAGTAGAAAGGAACTATAATCTTTCTCACCTTGTTGGCCAGTTGTCATTTAATGCTGCCTCAGACTTGTCCAGGTCCCTCTGGATGGCATCCCTTTCTTCTATTAGGTCAACTGCGCCACCTGGTGTCACCAGCAAACTTGCTGGGGGTGCACTCAGTCTCACAATCAAGGTTGCTAATAATGATATTGTAGATGACCAGTCCTAAAATGAACCCTTGGGGATAGTACTCATCACCAGTCTCCACTGGACATAGAGCTATTAAGAACAACCTTCGGTCTGCAAGCATCCTATCAAATTTGTTGTTCTGCGCTGAATAGTCTACCCTTCCAATCCATATCTCTCTAGTTTAGGGATATGCTTTGTGATCTGCAGTTCCTCAGGTCTTCCGTTCTCCCTTTCTTAAACATGGGTGTGATGTTTCCCTTTTTCTAGTCACTGTGGACTTCACCTGACAGACAAGATTTTTCAGCTATGATGTAGAGTAGTTTGACAGCCACATCAGCCAGTTCCTTCAGAACCCTGGGATGCATGCCATCAAACCTCATAGACTTGTATACTCTCAGTCTCATCAGGTGGTCTTGGACTTGCTCTTTACTTACAATTGCAGAAATTTTGCTCCCTCAGCTGCGGCCTAGACTTCCAGAATTGTAAGATATGTGGAGAGCTTGACTGCCAGTGAAGTCAGAACTATTTATTTGATTTTTATTTTTACTTTTAATTGTGAAAGTTTTACTGGTTGAGACACAAGAATATCTATTATACACTTCTATCTAGCAAAGCACAACATTAAAAAGATCAATACAGTGGCTTATAAACATACACTACTTTTCTAATTATAGATAGAAAAATATGTTTGTAGGAGACAGTAAGATAACACAGCATTTCTCTCTGAAAATGTATTCCTTAAATTATGTTTTTCTTAAGCTATATTCTTGGGCTCATAGTAGCATAGTGATCAGTATTTTGTTGTTCTGTTATGCCATGTATTATTTCTTTTGATCTCTTTTGATAAATAAAACAGTCTTCTATGTTGTGAAGATGATTAAGTTTTATCTGAAGTTATGATCTGGTCGGCTTTTTCTTCATAGTCATAAAGGCACCATGGAAACAAAGTTAAGTCATGAAATAGTTTGTAAAAAAAAAAGGGGGGGGGGAGGGAGGGGGTAGGAAAAAGGGTTGTTAGTAGCAAAACAACATGCAGTATTTGTAATATTGAGAGAAAAAAATGAAAGCGTGCAATAAAGGATTTTTTTTTTCCACAATAATTTTAAATTAGATATACTATTATCCTCCACCATTTTTTCCTTATTCTTTCATTCATAATTAGGTCCCTAGCTATACACAGAGCAGAAAATTATTAGACACGTTTTCAGCAAGTATGCCCATCAACTGTCAAATAAGAAGTGCAAGGCAATCATTGTCTTTTGTGTTGACTACAGAGAACTTGATGAAATAAACAGAATATGTAACATGATGTCTCTTTCATCTATAAAAATATCAGCTCAGAGGTTATGCTTCATTAGCTTCAAATGTAGCATGCATAATAAAGGAAGAAGGCATAGCATTCCTTTGATTCATTGCGTGAAAGCTTATCATTCCCGCTTTCAAGTGACAGCTTTTTAAATAATGTGAATAACAGAACATATTCAGACTAGAATTGGATCATAGCCTGATGCTTGCTGCCTGATTACAAAGTAAATATTACAGCTTTGCACCTTCATTTTGTGTGATTAGGAAGTAACTGGGATAAGATGTATGGAGCTCCCTGAGATGTGCTTACTTAAATCTTTTCCCTTAAAAACATTAATTGAATCAGAAAATTGTTAAGAAAATTATCTGGGTGCAAGACACAAGGAATTTTCTTTCTCATCAGACACAAGAAAACATACAGAATGTAAGGATTAGGTATCTACAGTATCTCACCAGTTTTTACAAACACTTTACAGTGTCATAATGTAGAAGGATGGCACGAAGCGATTTTCATAACCTCTATGGACTGTGTTGAGTTTAGTTAGATTTCAGTTGATTAAATATTTCAAACAGTGTAAAAGAGAATTGCTAGTTCAATCTGGATTCATTCTTAAATATTAAGAAGCTGAAATATTACTGGAGTTTTCTGTAGCTATCTAAATAGAAATAATATTATTTGATGGATTTTTCTTTACAGTTAGTCTTTGATAGGGCATAATCACTAATGGATACAAGAAGCAACTGTGAACAATTCTAAAAAGCTCTCTGCATGAATTTTTAATCATCAATATTTCTCCAGGACATATTGGGAAAACCTGGGTGTTGTCCTTTATCAATGCTGCTATTGCAAGAAAATAAAATAAAATAATAATAATAATAATAAAGGAACAAAAGAGAACAATAACCTCCAACAATTCTCAAACTTAATAGTAGGTGCCATCCTTCTTGTATGATTACGCATTACTCATGTCACACTGGAACACTCAGAATGAGTTTCAAGTCCCAGACACATATCAAAGGAAGGACTGAAAAAAAGGAATTGTGCAACATAATACTTTTTCCTAAATCAGGAACACTGTACAGCAAATTCTGCATCCTAGCAAGTCATAATCTTCAGTTAGCAAAGTAGAACTAATGTTTATAACCAAATAAAGGAACCAATGATGAGGTACCTGGGATATAAATAAAATGTAAGTAACATGAAAAATTAAACTTTCTCTTTTTGGAAAAGATGATAACAAAAGAAATTAAATGCTGTATCTTTAAATTTAATCACTTTGAACAGTTGAACTATCTTAGAATTGAGGTTTATTTATTTTCTTGCTTTTTCCAAATATTTTCTTGTATAAAGCTTAAAATATTATGAAGTAATAAATAAATAAATACACAAGTAGTTAAATACACAAATAAAACAATGAAAAGAACTAACCCAGTTGGCTGCTGACACTGGCCATTTCACTGCATTTATTAAAAAAAAAAAAGAAAGCAAACTTTTATAGTTAGAAGAAAGTAGCATTTCTGCATTTCTGGAAAATGATAAACAAAGCATGTTTACTGATATAAAACACACTACATTTTCCAGCCCTGTGAATTAGAAGCTAATTCAACATATTTCATGTTGCAACTAGCTCTTCTCAGCAGGTGTTTAAATAATTGCAAATAAAGTGAGACATGGTGTTTGAATGTCAATGAGAACAAAATTTGTCAGTGCTATTCATAAAAAGAGTTGGATTTTCTGTTTGTTTGTTTTCAGTATGTTTCATACAGAATACTAAGGCAACCCGTTTTGTTTCTGAAGATTATAATAGGCAAATAATACTCCTACTAAAATATTTAAGGAACTGTGAATCTATATAGCAGTTAAGTAAACATCATGACATGATGTATTATGGTGACAATGCTGATACAGTCACAACAGGAGCAGAACACCTTTGGAGATCTGCTGAGGTGCCAGCATTCTTCCATATGGAGTTTGTTCCAGAATCAGATTTTGTTTTCTAATGCAAGTGCAAAAAGATGCTATCCAGTGGAGCCAACTTGCTGCAGCTGCATACACTTTGGATGACTTCCTGCCCGCTCACCACAAAAAGCTAGTTCAAAAATTTTTGTAAAAGGTATGTGTTTAAAGTGTTCACACATTCATTACATCAAAAGGGCATATTTAAGATTAGAAATGTCTTTCTAAAAATAAAGTCCACTAGGGAATAAATAAACTGTCCCATGACTGAACCAACAAGTCATTATCAATCTTCACAAACAGCACAATCTGAATATTAAATGTACATGAATAACAATTACAAATAGTAGTACTTAATAAATATTATCATTAGAACACACAACCAAAAGAACTTATAAACAATTCAGAGACAAAAACAATAATGCCAAGCTAAACGATTAATGCAATGATAGATAGAAACTGCAGATAACTCATGTACAGAATAAGATGCTAAATTTGATAACATTCATATAAAAAACCTCACTTTTATTAGGTTTGCAGTGTTTAGTTCTCGATGCTTTTGATTATTCTAGCTGATATCACGTAAAAGGGAAACTACACTTTTCTAAAAAGAATAACACCACTCAAAAAATGAAAAAAAATTGTATTTTACTGCTTATCTTTAGTGTTTCAGTGTCTGAGCACAGCATCATTGTTCCAGTTATCATTGTGCAGCAGTTAGAGCTAGTTGTCCTGAAGCTTTTCATCATTATGTGAAGTTTTTCATACATGATCATAAGGTTCTGCCAATTCCTAACAATTTGTCAGTAAGAAATAAATTTCTAGGCTTGAAACAATAATTTATTTTCTCATATAAACTATATCACTTCATAAAAATGCAGAAAACTCTATAAGTCCATAAACCTCAGGAAAAATTTCCAGCTGAAAAACTTCACTGAAGCATCTGAGAAACCCAAGAAAGATATAAAGAAATATTTGCAGTACTATTTCAAAGTCTGGCTATCACCTTAAAGTTGAATTATGTGTAAGTGCCAAATGAGAGGATACCAACAAATGTTTCAAACACTCAAAATTTGGACAGATAAAAGGTAATTTGAATTTGTTTTTTTAAAAATGGATGCTGTTCAATACTTAGGTCTCTGTAGGTCTCTATTTGTACTTGTGTAAGACAGAAATTGATTGTTAAGGATAAAAAAAAAGGGGGGGCTTTTGGAAGGATGCAAATGGCATATTGCTGAAGATCATTTGCACTATGTAAATTAAGTTAGTATGTTGAGGAGTCATGACAAAAGTCCACTTAGACTCCTCTCTGCACAACATTTTGTGCAGTGATTTGCATGCGTGCTGAGGAAACATAAAAATGCCTTCAGTTGCCCTACTTTTTTTTACAGCACAGATAAAATTTTATTTCATTCTTTTGTTCAGGTATAAACAGCTGTTCTTTCTGATGTAAGTGTAGCAATTATTATGACTTGATAATGTCCTATATTGAATTTATAGAACATCTGCAACCAGTAGAAAATTTGTCACACTGTTATCTGTATCTGTTAGATGTCACCACATATCCATTAACATTGATTCAAATTTATGAGAGAAGATTTATCAGTGGTTAAAATGTATTTAAACTGTTCACAAATACAGATTGATTTTGTGTCCACTGTGAATACATCCTATAATGCCAAGGTCATTAAGAAAATACAAGGTCATTAACATGAGCTTTGTTTCTATTTGTCGAGTTATTCAGAATGAAGGCAAGTGGAGAGAGAGCATAAGCTGCTGGATTCCTTTTTCAAATGAGATCTGTCAAGATAGATCCTGGATTATGCTCTTTACATTGAAGCAAACTCATTAATTTTGTTTTGAGGTCATATGATGGAATCTCTGTCTTTTGAAAGATTGTTAATCCTTTATGCAGTAAGGTATTTGAATTATTGTGTTTTCACACAGGCTCTGATATAATTCATGAAGAGTAAGGGAGTACTTTGAGACATTCTTTTGAGAATAAGACAGTATAAGACTATGAAATTTAGATATAAGACCGGTAATTGCTGTAGCAATAATTATACCTAGCAGTCGGAGGAGGGAAGAGGAGATTATTTCTGAATTGTACAATATGATAGAGATATCATAGCATATACTATATTGTTTTGTTATAGTACAGTATGGGAAATGTATTCTCTGCACTCCACATCCCATCCAGATTGAAATTTAACTGGAGTTCAGCACAAAATTGCCCTTATTCTAGATCTTCTAAATTGACAAATAGGTTTTTTTTTTTTTTTTTTTTTTTTTTTTTTTTTTTTTTTTTTAAGAACAGATTTAAGATGACAGGAGTATCCAAATAGGAATATCACACAGGCTTGAAGAAAATGGATGCTAATTAAACAGACCTTTTTAAATGTTTTAAATGTTGCCTTCAGTCTAGCATCTTTTTGTGTCTTTTATCTTTATTGTAGTCAACACATACTGCAAAGATCTGATAAGCATAAGAAGAAATTATGAGTATGGAAATGAGGTTACCCAGAGGATTTTTCCCTTCTTCCCCCATTTTTAAAGAAATGCTTTTTAATCAAGGAGTAATGCTCAGTGTCCAGGATAGCTAATTAAAATCAGGAAGATTGAACAGTGAATGCATTCATGTTGCAAATGATTTTGTTATATACTTAAATAATATACAAATAATAGACAATAGAAGAGCATGCTAGCCTTTTATTAAAAGCTTTTTTTTTTTTTTTTTTCCTTCATACACAGAGTAGGGATGGCTGACAGCAGGTTTAATGCATCAGCTGATGTAGTAGCTGAATTAGCAGATGAGGAGGTTTAGATTTAATCTTGAACAAGGTCATTGCTTTCATGTTTTTGCCCTTTCACAACACATTCACACATATACTTGCTTTTGCAAATACTAGGAGGATTTTTTCTGGATGTATTAAGTCATATTCTTTTTCCTCTGCTATCCCCTTTCAAAGTGTTGTCATGCTATCCTGAATTTTTCCACAAAAAACCCTTCCACCATCTGAGCAGAAGGTATATATTTATTGCAAACGCTTTTCTCTTCTTTTTGCTCATCTATAATTTTGTGTAGCATTAAATTGCCTGCTTCAAGAAGTTGTATTGGCTTTTAGTTTCCTTCAGTAATAAGAGCTTTTTATAGCTTCTAAATCTGCAAAAAAGAGAGAAAAAAAAAGAAAAAGTAGTTCAAGTTTTCATGATCTTTAGTCTGGGGGACTGAGTTTTCTTTGACCTATGTGCTTTTCACAATAAAAAAGACTACTGAGATTTCAAAACACTATGACAATCTTACGCTACTTCATATTGACTGCCACACACTAGTAGGAAGGTTATTGAAGTGAGCATCTTTAATTTTTATGTGATTGCTCACAGGTATGCTTGTAAACTACTCTGAATATGTATCTACCAAAATATTTTTATATGGAATGTTGAAAATATTTGAGTATAAGCTTAACTTCTTGTCAACTTCTTGTTCACCTTAAAAATAGTACTGAATAGCTGATGTTGCTGCTGTAACTTTCCTCCGAAACATTTTCAGTCTATCTCTGTGCACTGAAAAGAACAGTGTGCAAATGAATTAGGTGGTGATGAAGTTTCCTTTAACACAAGTCAGGTGAAAGACTGTGGAAATAGTAGAATAAATGATCCTCAAGTTAATGTACACATATGAATGTCACTTCTGTCTTAAAATAATAATGATTATTTGCTGTTTTATTTTGTTTGTCAGGCAACAACAAAAAATTTTGTGAAACACATTCATTCTAAATCAATATTGCCTAAAATAGTGTTTCACTAAATAAAAAAAAAAAAAAAAAAGAAGACTGTGTGTGAATCATTTGTGATATCACAATTGATATTTTAATTCCAAACTAAGTGCTGCAGGAGAGCTTTTGACAACATATTTATTTGTACTTTGAAATTTTCTCTAATCTGAAAACTTCAATATGAAAATAAATAAAACAGGTGAAAGATGGTAAAAAGAAACCTATCTTCAGATATTCAGCTATCTCATTTAAGGTTGTAAATAAACTATGGGGCTATTATTGCCCTTATAGGACACATTTTTTACCATCTTGAACTAACATCCTACAGTTATGGGAAATGAGGTATGTCAGATGTCACCATTTACAAAGGAAATTACTGCCCTTGAAAACACAGGCCAAAATGAGAAGTGATGTTTTTGACTTGCTTTACCAATTAGTCTTAAGAGGAATGTCATCTTCCAGGTAGGTAACAAAAGGGGCATGTTGTAAATGTTTCAGCACATCATTAAAGCCTTAGGGAAATCTCTATCACCTCTAAGTTTTCAACATTTACTTAATTTATATGTCTTAATAGAACTTTACTCTTCATCAGAGTTCTTCACTCTTCGTAATTGTTTCATCCAGTTCCTTGAACTACTCTGAAACTGATCTTTTCATTCACAGGCTCAAAAACTGGACTCACGGGAACCTACTGAGTTTTGACAAGACCAAATGTAAGGTGTTGCACTTGGACTGTGGCAAACTCAGATATGACTACAGACTGGGAGAAGCAGCCTTGCAGGGAAAGTCTTTTGGGTTCTGATGGATGAAAAGCTTGACACAAGCCAGTGTTGTGTGCTTGCAGCCCAGGATGTCAATAGTATCCTGGACTGTGTGAAAACACAAATGATTGTTCCCCTCTACTCTGTTGTTGTAAGGCCCCATTTGGAGTACTGCATCCAGGTGTTGGGAGCAAAAGAAGAATGTGGAGCAATTGGATTGGGTCCAGTTAAGGGACTTGAAGATGATCAGAGGCTGGAACACTTCTCCTGTGAAGAAAGTTTGAGGGAGTTGGTCTTGTTCAGCTATGGGGACATCAGGCAAAGGATGCTGCATTTCCACATGAAAACAAGACAGTACAAAACAAAAAACAGAGCCAAAACATCCCTAAGCATGGTTAAAGTGGAAAACATGTGGAAGTGAACAGGATCTGTTTCTTAGGATAGGCCACAGATGAAAGACAAAATGTAGCTCCTGTTGAGAATATAGTTTGGGCAGTCAAGCTCCCTGCATTCTTTCCATCAGCTACCTCATACTGACTCTACAGCTAAAGGAGATATTTTTTTCCACTGTCTCCTCACTATCACTTTATTTTCCGTTTTGCCTAACCCAAACCCTAACCCTAACCTAATCCTAACTCACTACCCCTTTACCTCAGTGTGCATGCAATTTCTACCTATATTGTCTATGTACAAGATGGACATGACACAGCATATGTCACAGATTATTTGGAACTACATACTTGCTTCTTGGCTAATTAGCAAGTGAACTGACTGACCAGCTTGCAGGCCAAAGAATCCCTTGAATTCACCTTGCAGACTTTTGCCCTCTTGAGAACATGAATATATAACTGGCACTCTGAAGACACCATCACTTTTCTTCACAGCTATAGAAAACTGTTTTTAGATAATTTTTGGATTGCAGCTCTCAAATTTTATACTGTTCAAATAGGTTAAAATTCAAATGTATTCGGCAGAAGAGTTTATAATCAGATAGGGCAACATTTCTTATTTCATTAGAAATCTGGTTTTGAAATGAGACACACGCATGTGAGACACATTTCCACAGCTGATCTGTATTAGTATTAAGACTATAGAGAAATTCTGATCTTCTGTTCTCATAAGAGAAAGAAAGAAAGAAAAGCAAATAATAACAAATAATAAACAAATAGCAAATAATTAACAAATAATAAAGAAAAAAATGTAATGACCTACATGCAGATTTGGAAACAAAGTACTTTCCACTGAATCTTTTGAATTTTCAGCTACTCTAACTGGACCCTGAAAAATGACAAATTAAAGAATGAGAAAGAAGCCAGAAGATTTAGAGGATAGCTAACAGCCTTTCTAAGCTAGTGTGGCACTGTAATAGAAATCTAATATCAAGCATTTGAAAGAGTGAAAAGAATAACAAATAAAACATTATATCTAAAGTCTCTAAACTTTGGGGACAGATAAAGCTACAGCAGTACCTCAGGAGAATGAGCAGCAGCACAGCTGAAAGACAACAATCCATATTTATATTTTGAGTCATGTCAACCTAGAAATGGGTATTTTCACTCTGAAAAAAGAGCTGGTGGCTATGCTACTTGCAATGATATAATCTCATCTGTCTTTTCCAAAGGAACAGTATCAGCCTAGCTCATTGATAAGCATATAGAAAAATAAGCCTTTTCTAATGACACCACAGGATCTTTATTCCAGTTTTGAGGACAGTGTATAAAGGGAATGAGCAATCTGCAAAAAGCTGGGAACTTGTTTCAATGAAAAGATAAAAATGAGTAGACATTTAATATAACTCTCCTCCATTATGAAATATATGTATGAAACAAATGTCACTATCTAACCATCAGCTCAAACAAAGTAATAACAGGAGAAAGATGCAAAGTTGTGGATGATGTTGAGGCAAGGCATATCCAGCCCATAGGAATTAAGAAAACAAATATCAGGGAGGTGGTTATGTTGTTATCTGGAATGAGAAAGGTTCTTTCCATTTGACAGCCTGAAATCCTCTCCTGTTACTTGCAAGCATTATGCAAAAATGCAGAATACAGAGAGTGATATCCTTTCTGTAGTAATAGGAACATTCTAAGATACATTAGCTTCCCATCTTGTCAAAAATGTACAGTAACTTCGGATCTAATATTGCTGAAGCTACTAGAGGACTGTTTCTTCAAAAAGTGCTGGAAAAAATGTGTCTAAATGACTTTATGCATGCATACATTTAATATAAAGCAAGGTATTGAATGAATGAACTTCCTGCAATTCTACTGTGATAATTTCACTCGAGGTTGGATGGTCAGTCACAGAAGCATAGCCTTGTCATTCAAAAGTGAGAAAAAAATACTAAAAGGAAAAAATTCTACTACACTCAGTAGATAACAAAAGCAGTATTAAAGGACTTGACCTGCAATTTAGGAATGCTCTTGAAACTGGAGACTTTTTACATTATGAAAGTTACATAACAGTAGACCCGTAATAATGCATTACATTTGTATAGCAAAGCTGATCTGTTTAAGATATGATATTTTGGGCCTAAATAAATACACACCACTTTTATACACAGTGTTGTATCTTGGTGTTCAGGTTTCTGTCACCGAGGTCTATAAAAGAACACAATCAATTTGTATGTGAATTGACTGGTCAGGGTTATCACAAAAGCAGTGATGGTAGTACTGGTTGTCTTGGTTTCCCTTAGCTACAGAACACTGCTCTCAGAATCTCCTCTGGTGAACTTCTGAGCCCTTTGGAAGTACATTTAATTCATTAGAAATTTGGATTTTGCTGTAGCAACATGAACTGGAAGGACATCATTGCTGTGTTAATCATGCTGTTTCCCGAAGTGCTCTTTCAGCCTTCACTAATCTATGTTACAGAACAAGAGATTTTGTTTGTGTCTTTGCTTTTGTTTGTTTTGTGATTGTGGGTTTAGTTTGATTTCTTTGCTTGTTTGTTTATTTATTTATTTATTTGTTTATTTACTTAAAAAAAAGAGAAAAAAAAAAGAAAAAAGTCCTATTATTTCATTCTGCTTAAAACGGTAACCTATTCTCATTGTTATGTCCTGAGCATTTTGTACTACTCCACTGATGGATGGGAAAATCAAGGGGACCATGATTTATTTTGTGCAAATGAGCAACAGAAAACAGACAAAATGAATTTCATGCTAAGATATTTCTTATACACACACACGCACGTATATATATATTTGTTATCAGCTCTCTTAAAGTTATCAGCTCTGTTCTCATGTCATTTTCTTTCCTGATTTCTGGAACAGTGATTTGTGGCTACACAAAACGCTCGTAATTTTTTTTTTTTTTTTTTTTTTTTTTTAAATCTCCAGAGTCATATCTGTTAATTTGTATGTCCTCTGCTTTTTCTGGTGCTCTTTGGACATTCTGGTATTTCTTGGACAGCCATGTTCTCATTCTCCTGTATTTTTCAGAAACTCTGAAATTTACATTGGCAGAATGAATTGTTTATCTATGATTCACACAAGTCTGTCTCTGCAAATTTACACTCTTTCTTGTGATATTTCCAGTGCTATATAACTCTTCTTTTTACAGGTTTATTTCCAATTTACCTATGCTATTTTTGTTGATAATTGGCAGCACTTTTACCATACAGAATGTGATTTATTAGTATTAGATATACTGTGTCATTTTGATGCCCTAGTCTATGTCTATTAATGAAACCAACAAGTGCATTATTAACTGCAAAATTACTTTCTTACAAGAAGAATAAAGAAACAAATGATTTTAAATTGTCAAATGAAGTATTATTTTTCTATGCAATTTTCAGTCAAAATTTTTTCTGTTTGTTTTTGTATAGCTGTTTTTCTTTTTAAAAGTCATTTAAGTAATTTATTTCCACAATTAGTTTATTATCAGGTAATTAATAAAATATTTAATTATTTTTTAAGGATAATTATTTTCTTAATTTTTAAATTAAAGAATCTCATATTTTTTAAATTCTTTTTTTTGTTGTTGTTGTTTTTGTTTTGTTTATGTTTTGTTTTATTAGTTTGGTTGGTTGCTTTTTAATAAAATTTAAAGGAGAATAACAGACATAGGTTGTGTATTCAGCTGACTGAATATCATGGTTTTATGATTTTTGATTATTGGTATTCCACATCATAGCATCATGTAGTTCACTGAGAGTTTAAGAGTTAATGCTCCAGATCTGGGTGCCTGTCCCAGAAGAGAAGAGGGAAGAGTCCTCTTCTAGAGGACTGTTCTCTGTTCTTTTACCATTTCCGCTCAGAGGGGAAGATAAAAAAACCCTTTGTAGATCACTTGTCCTCCCCTTTTCAACCTTCCAGCTCATATCTGCTCCCAGCCATATTGCTTCAGCATTAGAATACGGCTTTTGGTTTTTGGATACTCTCATTTGATTTGATTTATGAGCTTCAACTTCATTTATATTGTGTTATATTGTATTATAGTGTATTATCTTGCACGTCAATATCTTATTTAGTAAATTAGTTTGTTTCTCCTCAGATTGTAGCCACTGTTTTATTTTTAGGCCCATCTCTTTACCCTTTTCTCCTTTTTCCCTTTCTCCTTTCCAGAGGCGTGGATCTGTGGATCCCCCCGCCCTGATATTCACGGAATGGGGCTGAACCAGCCTGTGAACCATTGGTACTGAAAAAGCCATGTTGAAGATCTTTGACAGTTCTTACAGTGAATCTTGCCTTGTCTCTTATCCATACTTTAGCATAGGAAAATCACACATTGTGTCAGGAATTGAAAGCTGCAGGCTCATTACCTCATTCTAAAATGGTCAATTGCTGTCTTTCTGTCCCAGTTTCACCAGAAGAAATGACTCTAAAGATTTCTAGGACACACAGTGTGCCTATTAGATGCTAATTGTGTAACTGCTGATATTCCTGACTCCTGCAGCTTTTTTACTCATCAGTGGAGTGTCATGTCATTGGGTTATTCACTGCTGACTTGGTATTTATAGTTGTATATAAATGTTGTAGTCCAAAAAATGATTTTCACTTTCAATAAATCTTTCTAAGACTGTTTTGCTATTGTTATTAAAAACTTTTTTATAGCCCTTTCAGGCTTTAGTCTGATCAGTATAGAGTTTTATAGCCTTGTCCTTCTATCTTCTTTACAGAGCAGCAGTGCAGCTGAGAAATACTATTCAGGGCAATACAACTAGATAAATTTCATTGATCATTCTATCCTCTTTGTATTCTCTCTTCTAATTTTTATAATTTTCTTCAGTGATTGTTGGTATAATTTTTCAATGATTTATACAAAAGGTTATCTAAGATTTGTAAGGAGTTAAAAGAATTCCTGAACTTTAGGCTATTTTTGATAATTCATCATACTAATACACATATTTTCTTTTTAGCACCTTTTATATTGACCAATCAAATAAATTATCCCACTACTGTACTATAAAGAAGGAAAAGGAGGAAGAAAGTATTCCTTTTACCATAAATATCTGTTCAGAACCAAATAAAGTCATTTCTAAAGTCACTTATTGTTAAAAAATATGACATAAAAAGTTTTTTTTCTTTTAAATTCTTGGATTCTAAACTTTTTTTTTTTTTTTTTGCAGATAAACTGTGCCTTGCTGTAATATGCTTACTTTACTTATATTTATATACATAGTTGATTTACTAACTGAAAAAAAAACAAACAAACAAACAAAAAAACAACCTGTATTGTGAAAAGTACACATTCACTTAGTTCTTCTTTTTACTATTGGTGTTTAGTTTCACCTCAGTTTTCATCTGTTACTCCCTGGCAGAAGGTGTTAAAGAAAACGGAACTATTTGTTAACTAATATTCCTATTAAAACAAACAAACCAATCAAACCAGAACAAAAACAAAAATAACAATAAACAAATCATGAACATGAAAAACTTCATTCAGAGAGAAAAGTAACACAAGGTTAGCTGAGATGCGATACTGAGATCTGAAATGGTTTTAACTTGAGAGAAGGAAGATTTAGATGTCAGGAGAAAGTTCTGTACTATGAGAGTGGTGATGTGCTGGAACAGGCTGCCCAGAGAGGTTGTGGATGCCCCATCCCTGGAGGTGTTCAAGGCCAGATTGAATGGGCCACTGAGCATCCTGGTCTAGTATTAAATGGGGAGATTGGTGGCCCTGCATGTGGCTGGAGGTTTGGAGATTCATTATCCTTGAGGTGCCTTCCAAGCCGGGCCATTCTATGATTCTGTGATTCTGTGAAATCTCAATGGTCAGATTCAGTCAATACCAATATTCTCCAAGGAAAGCCATTGTGGAGTATACTCCTACATCACATAATATTCAGAGAGGTGGAATTAAAGGTTTGACGCTCACATAAAAAAACATCACTTGAAAAATAAAACACAAGTATTTTTAATTTCCTTTAAAGGTTTAGAAAATTTAAGGCACAAATTTTGTTTCAAGAAAATTTTTTAA
>JADANK010000379.1:0-126135 GCA_021292215.1 Lophura nycthemera | reverse complement strand
TGGGTAAACTTATTTTACTAACTATGTATCGGAAGCAAAATAAACAATTAATCAATCTAATTAATTGAGTCTAATAATCAATAAGTATGAGAGAAGGTTCCCAGACCGATCAAACCTGAGAAAGCTTGGAACGGCTGGGAAAGCAACCTCACACCCCTGCCAGGCAGTAGAGACCGCCCCACCGGAAGGGTCAGTCCCATGATTCCGTAATGTAAAGGGAAAGGTACGTAGAATTAGGCATTAACACTTTAATTCCAGAATGATGTTTTGATGTGGGAATTTGAAAATCAAAAAAACCAAAACCATGACAGCAGTCAGCGGGCCAAAGGAAAATTGCTGCGCCTTGCTCCCGCAGCCGAAGGCAAGGCAGTGAACACCGCCACCTTTCCCTGCCATACCTCAAGGCGTCTCGGGAGGCCTTGCGGTGGAAAAGAGTGGAGAAAGCCAAGCGGTTTTCCAGCCTTTCCCCAAACATAACTCTTGGATGCCTCTCCCAAACCACAGTGGCACCTGCGATAGAACGGAAAGGCGTGCACTAGGCAGCCCAGAACGGCGAAGGGGTGAACGCCGTTCCCTGAAGCCTCCTGGCGGGGCCCGGGCTGCAAAACCCCTGCTGTGTGTGGGAACGTTGGAGTCCCAGCCTGAGCCCTGATTGCCCTGGGAAAGGGGCCAGTCAGCCCCGGAGCAAGGCGAAGGCTTTTAAATTTCAAGAGGGGAGTTCAGATGGGATGTCAGGAGGAAATTCTTGACCCCCAGGGGCGGGTGCGGCCTGCAAGCGCCGCCCCAGAGAAGCCATGGATGGAAGCCATGGATGCCCCATTCCGGAGGCGCTGGAACCAGGTTGGATGGGGCCCTGAGCACCTGAGGAAAGGGTGGCAGCCCCTGTCAACGGCAGGGAGTTGGACTGCGGTGGGCTGTAAGGTCCTTCGACTCAGCCTTCGAAGCTCTGTGTCAGAACTCTGCAGAAAGCAGAGCTTGGCAGGCGTTTGGGGAGTGCCAACGAAAAGCTGAGGGCAGTGAAGCTGTCCGTTGTCAAACCACCCGTGGTTCCCGAGCCCAGTTGGGACCAGACGCCGCTTCCATGATTTTCTCAACGGCGTGCTGTGGCCAACTGCAGAACTTCCTGGCAAAAATAGGGAAAGGAGAGACAGCGTGAGGACAAACGCAGGAGGAGACGGTGTGAGCAGGGATCCTCTCCAGAGCTAAGGGGGGCCCCGTCTTTCCAGAAATCCGGCAAGGTCTTCCCACAAAGCGGCCCCGATGCCCACGGGAACCCAAGAACAGCAAGTGCCCTTGGGCCTGCTACCCCCTTGCTGCCAGCCTCGTGCCATCTCCAGAACAGCCTGGGCAGCCAGAGCGCAGAGCTGTCTCTGGCAAGGGCTGAGAGCAAACAGGAGGCAGCAGCACCGTTACCTCTCTCTTCAATCCATTGATCCCGTTCTCTTGGAGGACATCAAGCACTGCCTGGACAATCAGGTCCTTCCCGGCCGACAGCTGAGTTTTCACGTTCAGCTCCTGCCTCTTCCCCTCCAGCCAAACCGAGGAGCTCCTGAAGGCAATGGCAAAGAGTCTTGTTCGGCACCGCTCAGCCCGCAGCTCAGAGCTCCAGTGCCATGAGGTGAAGGGTTCTGGGGGGTTGTGCCCTTCCTTATCCCCCAGCCCCTTTCGTTCCTTTGCTTTGCCGAGGGCTGCCTTCCCCCGTACAGATGGCAAAGGCTGGAGCCCTGGGCACGAGGCGAAGGCGTGCAAAGAGCGCACGGCCAGCTGAGGCCACGCTCCAGAGCCAGGTGCAGGGCAAGGAAGCGTTCTTACCCCAGAGACGGGAGCTCATGCACAGGCTCTGCTGACGCACCTGGACGAGAAAGGCATTCGATGGCAGGAAGCACACGGAGCACGGCCAGGGCTTCCAAAGGAGCTTCCCAGGGAACCGCTGGCAGAATTTCCTGCTGCTCCCGCGTTTGGCAAGGCAGGCGCCCAAAGTCGGACTCTTAAGCCCTCCCCGTGCTGCAGAGCATCTGCTGCTTCTCCGTTCGCTTTCCCGTCCACTCCAGACTCCCCAGTGCCACGGATGGGCCAAAGGCCCCTTCTTCCCACGCGCTGCCGCCTTCAGCCCGAGCTCCGAGCTGGGCACCGGGAAGATGCTTCCCCACCGAAGCCCACCCGGCTGCCAAGGCGACCCCAGCCCGGCTCAAGGGCCCGCCCCCCGTCTCAGCAGCGAGGAGCCCGTGGGGCGGGGCGGGGGCCGTGGGTCAGCGCTGAACCTGCCGGCCCCATTCTGCGGGTGGTGCAGGTCCTGCGAGCAGCTGTGCGAGCGGTGCAGCAATGCGGGCCCAGTTTGCCAGCGGAAATTTAACAGCGCTGCGGCAGGTGAGCTCGGGGTGGGCAGGCACAGAAAGGACGAGCTGCCGGCTGGACGGCACCGTGCCCGTGCCGTGGCGTGGCATGGCATGGCATGGCAGCAGAGGGCCGGGCACCTCTGGCAGGATACAGAGCTGCCGGCAGCGCCTCGGTGCCAACGCCGCTCCTCTCCCCTCCCACAGGCTCACGAGCGGGTCGTGGAGAAGCACAGAGCCGTGGCCAGGGAGTCGCTGATGAAGGTGAGCAGATGCAGCGGCACGGTGTGGGTGTGCAGGCACGGCAGCGCTGCTGTGGGGCGTGGGCTGGGAGAAGTCCCCCCGTGTGGGTCTGCAGCTGCAGCCCTGCGGGCGCCGGTCGCCCCGACGGAGGAGGCAGGAGGGGACGGCGGCGCGGAGCTGCCGTCAGACGGAGCTCCGTGGCAGCGCCGGTGCCCTGACGGCCGCTCCTCTTCTCCTTTCCCGCAGGAATCCCAGCAAACGCGGGGCGAAAGAGCGGCTGCCAGGACAGAGGAGCTGGAGCAGGTAGGGTGCCACGGGGGTCGTCCCTCGAGCCGGTGTCCTCACGGCTCTGGCTCTGCGGGAGGACCTCGGTCCCGGTCCCTCGGGTCCGTGGCTCCCAGCGCAGACGGCCCACGCGGCACGGCCGTTGTCTTGCAGGAGAAGCAGCTCGTCGCCCAGCTGGAAAAGCAGCTGCAGGCCGAGACGGAGCAGATCGAGGTAGTGCGGAGGGGCGAGGGATCGGGGCTGCCCGCCCCCGGGTTGGGGACCTGCAGGAGGGCTGCAGCGGGCACGGGCGCTCACGCTTTTGTCTGCCAGGTGCTGCGCCAGGAGAAACAGCGCCTGCAAGAGGAGCGGGAGGAGCTGGAGATGCAGAGCGCCTGGTGAGTGGGACTGGGCCCTGCGGCCCACGCCTGCACCCGGGGGTCTCTGCAGCACCCGGGGCAGCAGTGGGACCGCAGCGCCGCTGGGCTCGGGGCTCGGGTTCCGTTCGGCACGTGGTGGGACAGAGCAGCCCCGGCCCGGCCCCGCAGTGGGCGCACACTGCTGGGGAGCCCCTGCGCTGACAGAGGCCGGCTCCCTCCAACCAAGCCTCGTGCCCTACAGGCAGCAGCATCAGACGGAGCTGGAGGCAGCCCACGAGCCTGGGGCTGTGCTGCCGGAGCTGGTGGAGGCAAAGCTGGTAAGGGGCAGAGCCCAGCGCACCCTCACCCCATCCGACAAGGGGCTCCCCGGGGACGGGGCTCCCTGCAGCACTGGGGCTGTTGAGTAAGGAAAGGACAAGATAAGGATTAACTCTTGTTTAGGAATGTAGATAAGCAGGATGTGTGGTCAGATAAGAAAAGGGCATCTGGAAACTCTGTTGACACAAGGAATGGGTTAGGATTGGATTACTTCTGTCAGAGACAATGGGTCTTCTCCCATGCAAAGGAGACCCCCACTGCTCATGGCGGGACCGTATGTTGATAAGTCAGGAATGTAATGAATATGCATGTGATTGTGTATTCGTTCGGCCTATATCTGTACCAAGCTTCTTCCTTACGGTGCGCAAGTTTGGAGGAGCTATCCCCCTTGCACCCAGCTTGGCGCCAAATGCTGAATAAAACCTACCTGCTTTATAACCTAACTCTGGGTTATAGAGTTTGATTCCGCGAGTCAATTTGGCACCCCAGGTGGGACCATCTCTGCTTGGCTGCAGGACTGGCTGAGAGAGGGGACGCCTTTGGCGCGCCCCGAGATTGCTTGGAAGGACTCCCCTACCTCATCCGATCACTGCGGGAGTGGACAAGGACCATCTAGGACCAGGTATGTTTAGGAAAGGAGGGGAACCCCGTAAGTCGTAAGGAGACGTCCTACGCAGGGTGGATAGCCTTTGTGCTGCCCCTGGGTTAGTGAGCTCACAGGTTTGGTAGGTTGCCGGCTGGGGTGGGTAAGCTCTGGCGAGCAGCTCCTCGGGGAGCGCCCACAAACGGACCTTGTAAGTCGTACGCGGGGGTAAGGGGCAGGATATAGTGGGTATCCCGGGGTTATGCTGAGTTACTTGGGCTTTTCGTGTTGAGAAACTTGATAAGCCATTTTAAACCAAGAACTTCAGCAAACTCAGCAGTGCCATTGCACACGGTCCCCTTCTGCTTGTATCCACGTAACTGAGTAAGGTTCCACCCTGGGATGGAGAAACACAAGTCTCCGAGTTTTCACAGTTGACCAGCACACGTACAAGTAAAGATCCAATCTTGTATGCTAGGCTCTTACGAAGCGGTGTATTTACATTGTGCAGACTGGTTAGTCGAGATCACCATCGGAGGACAAGTACTCATTTCTTCCCTACGGGTTTTCCTATTCAAAGGCAAATAACCTTAGGCTGCTTTTTGGACAAATCGGGCAGAAAAGGAATCCTTCAAATCCAAAGGTAAACTCCAATTGCTCATTAGAGTGTAAGGATTGTTTTTCACCACTGAGTGTATGCATTCAACTATTCAATTACTTTTTGCCCAAAGTCTTGTTCAAAACTGTAGCCATTTTGCTTCTATTTTTTTGTCGTCCAGGTTTGGAAGTACTACTGTACTTGGATTTCAAAGATTCATCTCAGTAATCCAAAGTCCAACAACTACTGTTTTCTTTTTTCGGTCTAAAGTCACATATCCTCAAAGGGCTTTTTACCCTGACTGGCTACCTCTTGCTTTTAACTTCTGTTAGGGCTGCTTTTTGACTCTGCCAGGTATCCCTGCTAACACCCCCTCTACCTAGGGTTATAGAAGAATTTATGCATCTCTACTTGTTTTGCCTCAGCCCTATATTATAATTGATCCACAAAAGTAAGCCTTTTTCTTTATATTGGGCATTAACTGCTACTGCTACTGACAAAAATCACCTACGGATGTAAGAGGCAGCCGTATCAGCACTGGTGGTCATCCATGGCTCCATGTCCAGGTTGGAGGGCCGGTAACGGAGCGGCGTCCCCGCAGAGGCTCTGTCTTGGGGAGCGGTGCTCTGTACATCTTTAATCAGATGACAAAATCGATGACGGAATAGAGTGCACCCTCAGCAAATAGTTGCCTGACGACACTAAGCTGTGTGGTGTGGTCGACATGGTGGAGGGAAGGAATGCCATTCAGAGACCATTCGACACCGAAACGCAGGCGCTAAAAATGGGGGGCGGGGGGTTGAACCGGATGCGGTTCAACAGGACGGCAAGAGTGCAAAGAGTTTTGCAGGTTTGGGCAAGGAGGAAATCCAGGCAATCCCTACAGACTGGAAGGAGGGGGGTCCGTGAGAGCAGCCATGGCGGAGAAGGACCTCTGGGGGGTCTTGATGGATGAAAAGCTAACATGAGCCAGCCAGGTGCCCTTGCGGCTCAAACAGCATGGGATCAGGCTCCTCACAGCCGGGTGCCAGCGGGGACAGGGAGGTGATTGTTCCCCTCGACTCTGATCTTGTGAGGCCCCATCTGGAGTACTACGTCCAGCTCCTGGGCCCCCAATATAAGAAGACGGGAGCTGTTGGAGCGAGTCCAGAGGAGAGCAATGAAGATGATCAGGGGGCTGGAGCCCCTCTCCCCCTATGAAGAAAGGGTGAGGGAGCTGGGCTTGTTCAGCCTGGAGAAAAGAAGGCTAAAGGAGAAGAGAGAGAGGATCAAATTGCAATCTTGAAATACCTAAATGGAGTTTAGAGAGAAGATGGAACCAGACTCCATCATGATGGAGGTGCACAGCAAGAGGAACAATAGGCAACTGCCATAAGCTGAAAGAGGGAAAATTTAGATTAGATATCAGAAAGAAATTCTTTACTGTGAGAGTGGTGAGGTGCTGGAACAGCTGCCCAGAGAAGGCTGTGGATGCCCCGTCCCTGGAGGTGTTCGAGGCCAGTCTGGATGGGGCTCTGAGCAACTGTCTGGTATTAAATGAGGAGGTTGTGGGGGCCCTGCGTGTGGCCAGGGGGTTGGAGTTTTCGGAATCCTTGAGGTCCCTTCCAACCTTGGCCATTCTATGTGTGCGCTCTGGGTTCTGTACCCACCAAAAGATAAACCTCTTTATCCTCCTGCTCCCCTCTCTTCAGTTCTGACATCCCTGTCACACACCTGCCTCATCTTTTGCTCCCTCAGCCGTGGTCCTTTCCAACTTTCACTTTCCAAACTCTCACCGTTACTTAAACTACTACAACAGCGTAGTTCAGTTTCTCCTCCCTCCGCGTCTCCGGGGCGTCCAGGTGCGAAACAAAACCTGAGATTTCCGGGTTTTCCCAGATCTCTGCAGAGGCTATGTCTCACTATCAAGTGCCCTGTCCTTCCTGCATCTCCCCCTGTGCAAGCAATGTTATTTACAGCAGCAGTCTCCGTCGCAGCTCACTGTCTCACAAGCCTCACAACGCAATTCTGCTCAACCAGGGGGAACGGTGCGGGGGGGTTGCTCTCATCCAGCACAGATAAAAACTACACGTCCTCTTTAAACCCTGTTCCTTTGTAACATTATTCCACTATTTCGTACCCTAAGTACACTTCCGACATGCCCTCTATTCCTATTTCTGTGGGGATTTCTTTCTCCTGGCTCCCACCCCACATTCCGGCTCAGCTCTGTGGGGTTTTTCAAAGCTTTGGGAAGGACCGGCTGAGGAATGCAAGGATGAGCAAGGGTGTGGACAGGGATGGAGAGGTGAGCGATATGAAGGAAAAACAAACAAACAAAACGGCTGTTGGGAATTGGAATGACACAAAGCGCTGGTATGGTCGCAGCACAGTAAGGACATAGGACCCAGGGATCCCTCAGAGAGAGGGGGAAGGGGGGCTGAAGAGCCCAGGGAGGGCTCCGCCCCACTGCAATGAAGTAAATGTGTGATTGGCCTGAGGAAAGAGGGAACTGCCTCCTGGTTTGCAAAAATGAAGGATGGGAATTTGGGAAGGTAACCCTACAGATCCATGGGTACTTAAGCAGGGAAGCAATAAAAGAGGTAAAGAGATTAATTCAGTAGGAGAAAATTGGAGCTAAGATCAAGCACGACCAATTGATGGAAAATTTTAAGTCTGGCTTTACACAAACTGGGAAACAATGTTGTACCATAGAAGTTAATGTAAACCTTAATCGGTATAGCACAGGATTGCAGGCATCAGGAATGCCTGGCAGAGCCAAACAATGGCAGCCCAATAAAGTTAGCTAAAGACGGTAGCCAGCCCAGCCAGGGTAAAAGCAGTGCCCTGGGAGGATACAAGATTGCAGAGATAAAGAAAAAAAAATTAATGGCAGAGTGAATAGTTTGGTACAAGATGTGAAGGGCAATTATAAGAAATGTTGATCTTTATTAACCCAGTTAAGGAATAAGTAGGCGGGGTTTACCGTTCTTGTGAATTTGAAGTACACCTTTTTCGGCCTGGTTTTGCCAAAGGAAGTCCCGAAAGTTATTTTGCCTTGAATAGGAAAAACTGCGTAAGGACAAAATAAATAATAAAAATTCAGCTAGACCGAGACAGTGTTACACAGGTGTTGTGAGAACAGCCCAGTGATTTTGGAGAACTGGGGTCAACATCGGTGAACCAGTATGTGGATACTACGTAACCAAGGATGACTGTGTACAGAGTGGACTGTGAGTTTTTGCTGAATTCTTTGACTTAAAGGCTAATCAAGTTTGTCTCAACAGAAAGCAGCAACTGAATCAAAGAGAAATGACGTTTGCGAACACCCAGAACACAAACGCAGAGCTCCCTCCAAGCCAGCAGTGTGCAGCCACTGCAATGAGCTGTCTATGCCAGTTGGTCAGACCTACAGGAGGAACATTGGGCAACGCTGAGGACGAAACAGCTCTGTGAGACAAGGAACTGTAGGCGGACAATGCAGCAACTACTACTGACAAAAGGTAATTGAAGAAAAACCATTACCTGGTGGGGAACTTTTCTGCTCAGAAGAGCCCGAAATAACTGCCTTGACAGAACTAAAATCTTACACAACATGGAAAACAAATTCAGCATGATGAAATCTACCAAAAGCGCGTGGCTGTTATAACATGGGAAAGGAACACAGAAATATGGCACTGTACAGGCAACTGGGAACATGATGGTGGATCGGTGCAAAACAGGCAGCTGAAGGAAAAGAATTGGGAACTGGCGTTAATTCCCTGACGGTAAACTTAAAATATTTGAACCTTAATCAGAATCTATAAGGTATTAATAGAAAGGATAAAGATTTTATTGATTTAAAAGGGAAGAGAGCAAGCTGACAGGTGGGTGCAATACCCAAGGGACACATTGTGTGCCCTTTATTATTTTATAGAAATTGGTTCTAAGGGGAATTGTATTTATTCCAGACTGTCCAAAAAAAAATAAAAAAGGATGGTTTTCGATATGCTGGTTCTACCAATACCCTTTCAGGTGGCCAGAAGCATTCCCTTGCAGGACCAATAAAGCCAAGAAATAACCAAGGTAGTGCTTCAGGAGATTATACAGGTTTGGATGTCCTTGCAACAATACCCTTCAACAGGGAACTCACTTTAATTGCAAGAGATTGTCCAATAGGTCATTAAGGGCCATTGGGAAATTAATCACAGGTTGTAAAACTGGCCCAGGAAGCTGGACTATCCTGGCCACAGTGTGTTGCCTTTGGCTCTCCTTAGGAAAAACCGGGAGCCAAGAGGGGTTAAGTCTTTCAAAATGCTGTAGTACAAAAGGCCTTTGATGTGTACAAACAAGGATCTCTACCCAGGTAGGGAGTGAAATACTGAGCATGTGTAAGAGTTACAAGAACAGCTTCAGGAAATAAACTGGTTCTAGGAACTAAGCCCAAGGCCGTGAAACGGCTTTGAATCCCTCAATACAATGGGAACTGAAGCCAGCTGGACCCTTAAATTGTGAATCCAAAAGACATATATGGGCTCTTATAATTGTTAGAAATGTTAATTTGAGTAAGTGCAGCAGCTGATGTAATGTTTGAATATATCTCTTGTGGAAACTCATTGCAAAGTTACGTATATCATGTAATTGTTTGGTATTCGGGCTCTGGTTATATAGGTGTGTATATGTAGAGTTGGTCCCACAAACACATTGCAAGAAGATCCTGCACAAGATAAAACCAGAAGAAACAAGGCATGGCGTGCCCGAGGAAACGCCTGAAGAAGAGACGGTCCCGACCACAGTGGACTGCGAGAGAAAGGATCCCTCCGACTAACAATTTAAAGAAAAATGTACATAAACTAATGCGTTGTAATTACCGTTATAATAAGATTTGCTTTAGGCCTGGGAAGGTAATAGCTACTCGGGCAGCGGACCAAAATTTAAACCTAACAATGTTGGATATGTACGGGTACGGCCCGCACCAGAGCAGGGGGGTTGCCAGTCCTAAAGGGGGTAGTAGCGCTTATTGGACAATTTCCAAATTGGGCTGGAACATGGGAATGTAGTTATGGAATAGAGGATAATTACAAAAGAGCCCCAGTTTGATCTGTTGATTATTAATTCCCTCTAAATCTATCTTGTGATAAGGAAGTGATAGAGAAATTAATGTGAAAGCCGGGTGGCGAAATTTTAACAGGTATAGGATTGTAGTATGGGGAATATGGGAATTCGGGAACAGTATCAGGACCTCAGTGAAACGACAAGGTGGAAGCAGGGCATAGGTGGCGATCCTAGAACAGTAAAAATGCATCTGGCCTATAGATAAGAATTAACTTTGGGATTGTGGGAATTGGAACATTCATGCTAGTACCCTTTATGGATTAATGGTGGTTACTGGGGGATGGCAGGCACAAAAAGCACTGCGCCTCCAAATTGGATGGGAAACAATGCACTGCGGATAGATACCGGGTACCTCAGACGCATTTGTGCATGAGGAATATCACAGGGACTCCTTGAGAGCACCCTGGAGACGGGTGAGAAGAGCACTAAATCCTTTGGTGGAAAAACTTACTGGTTTTCCCAACACAGCGTTTGTGGATGGCTCATCGCATCTCTTGGAGTAAGTGAGCGGAGAAATCATGGTTAATATTTCGGCCACTCTAGAGATAATAAGGAAAACGCAACCGCTGATGCAATCAAAGCATTACAAGTTGAGATGTCGTGCTTAGTAAGGTTGCATTCAAAACAGAATGGCAGTGGATCTCCTAAAAGCCAAAGAGGGATGGTTTGTGTGATAATTAAAATCAGGAGTTTGGTGTGCTTATACTCGAAGGATAAAAAACTGAAGCTACAGCAGATGGAGGCACAACTAAATTATTTGTGGGATAAAACTTACCAGCTGGTTACCTAACTTTAACGTGGCTAAAGCACTCTTTGTGGCTTTATTATTATATAATCTTTGCTCATTTTTGGTGTGTGTTTGGATGAATGTGCATTATGGATATGTAAAACTTCGGGGGATAATTTTATGAGAAATGGAAAAGCAACAAGCTAAAGGCAGAAATGGAAAGTGGGAGTTAGGTTCAAAACTCCCTTTAACACCGAATGGAGCAAATTTAGCAAAAGATTTGCTAGGTTCAAGAAAAAGGGGGAATTGAGTAAGGAAGGACAAGATAAGGATGACTCTTGTTGAGGAATGTAGATAAGCAGATGTGTGGTCAGATAAGAAAGGGCATCTGAAACTCGGCTGACACAAGGAAGGGTTAGGATTGGATTACTGTCGTCAGAGACATGGGTCCTTCTCCCAATGCAAAGGAGACCCCCCCCACTGCTCCATTGGCGGGACCCGTATGTTGAGAAAGTCAGGAAGTAATGATAGCAATGTGATTGTGGATTCGTTCGGCCTATATCTGTACCAAGCTTCTTCCTTACGGGGCGCAAGTTTGGAGGAGCTTATCCACCGTGCAAACCCAGCTTGGCCCAATGCTTTGAAAAATAAAACCTACCTGCTTTTATAACCTAACTCTGGGTTATAGATTTTGATTTCCGCGAGTCACTGTGCTGCTGCGCTGCCGGGCTCCCACTGTCCCACACGAGCCCCGGCTGTGCAGCAGGGCCTGACCACCATCCTGCCCCCTGTTCACCTACAGGAGAAGAAGGAGCAGGCGAGGAGATACGGGCTCGCCTTCTGGATGCAGTGAGTGTCCCCTCGTTGCCCCGTGCCCGGGCTCCCGGCAGTGGGCTGCTGGCCTGGACCCCCACTGCGGCCGGCGGGGCTCCCAAACGGCCCCTTTGGCACCGTGTGGGGCTGTGCTGCCGTGGGCTGGGGACGCCTCATTCCCGGCCCTCTTTCTCTTCTGCCCCACAGGACGATCTGCCTCATCCTGGTCTGCCTCCAGCTGCTCCTCGTTGCCGTGCCGGGCCCTGCACTACTGTACGCCCAGCACTGTGACCAGGAGCTCTTCTACCTTCTATCGGCTCATGCATCGAGGGCTGCCCACCAGACAACGTAACGCTTCCCTGGCGTAACTTTTGGCCCAGCAGCACCCTGCGTGTGCTCTTGAGGGCCTGCTGCCCATCTGACCGCCCGTCGCCTCGTTAGCCCCTCCTCACAGGGCTCTGTCCCCACCCGCGAAGGGGCGCTCTCCTGTGCTGCCTGCCCCCAGGGCGCACAGGCACATCTGTGGGGCAGTGCTGGCAGGTGGCCGAGTGCCACCCCAGCTTTGGCACTTCTCACTCAGGCGTTTCCACTGTCGTCCGTGAGTCGTTCGTCAGCTGAACACCACCACCTCCGACGACCCATCAGCCTGAAGATCCGCACCCGACACCAGGACGTGGCTGGATCTACGAGCGCTGAGCTGCCTTGCTTTGCTGTCTGTCTGTCCCTCTTGCCCCGCTGTCTGTCTTTTCTGCTTGTCATCATTTATTCTTTGACTTTTGGTTGCAGCCCTTGCCTACAATTGTTTACATCTCTTCACTGCAATTAGCCCATTGGCCAATGTGACCTGCAATTGGTTGTTGCCGGCTGTTAATTAAGCTCTCAATAAATTCATCTCTATTATTCCTCTGAGTTTGGATGACTCCGTTGCTGACCAGGGGAGGCGTGACTCAGGAGATGGAAGAAGATTCCCCCCCTCAAAACGCACTGAGTGGGATGAGACGCAGACAGGAGGAGAAATGGGATGAGCAGTGTCCCTCTGCGCACAGACGTCTGCTGCTGTGTCTGCACAGATCTCTTCTGCTCGGTGGAGTTTGTCCAGGAAGGCTGCAGCAAAGAAGAAGTGCCTCTGCTATGGAGCCCTGGAGA
Organism: Lophura nycthemera; assembly: GCA_021292215.1. NCBI lineage: Eukaryota > Metazoa > Chordata > Aves > Galliformes > Phasianidae > Lophura > Lophura nycthemera. The sequence continues at coordinate 113,660 of JADANK010000379.1, read as the reverse complement.
CAGAGAGAGATGGAAAACTAAGAGCGGAACCTCAAGGCCAAATGGTGCAGTGCTGCAAACTGCACAAGCCCAGGAACAAAAGGCTGAACCCTTATCAAAAGCCTGAACCCCTCCTGAACCCAAGCCCAAAGATTGAAACCCCTTTAAGTAGAGTTAGCGAAAGCTGCACCCCATGCCAAATGGTGCCCTCTTTCACAAAACCCGAACCTCACGGAAAGGAAGAACAGCAGTGGGCGGACGTGGAAGTGAAAAGAGCCCACAAAAAAGGCCTCCTTTGTAAGGTTTCTCTGCTGTCTGCCTGGAGGTCTGGGATGGCGAGCGGACACCCCCCACAATTCAGGAGGAACAGAGTGCCGAATGTTTCCACCTGGACTGCCACAAGTCCATGGGGTCGGATGAGATGCATCCAAGAGTGCTGGGGGAGCTGGTGCAGGTGGCAGCCAAGCTGCTTTCCATCATCCGTCAGCCTTCCTGGGCAACCGCAGAGGTCCTGGAAGACTGCAGACTTGCCAGCGTGACTGCCATCTACAAGAAGGGTCACAAGGAGGATCCGGGGAACTACGGCCTGTCAGCCTGAGCTCAGTGCCAGGAAAGGTTATGGAGCAGACTGCCTTGAAGGAGATCACACGGCACCGTGTCTGTGAAGGGCAGGTCCTGCCTGACCAACCTGATCTCCTCCTATGATCCAGTGACCCGCCTGGCAGACGAGGGAAAGGCTGTTGGTGTGCTCTGCCTTGAGCTCAGCAAAGCCTTCCACACTGTCTGCCACGGTGTTCTCCTGGGGAAGCTGCAGCCCACGGCATGGATAGGTGCACTGTGTGCTGGGTGAGGAGCTGGCTGAGGGCCGGGCACAGACAGTGGCGGTGAGTGGAGTTCCACCCAGCTGGGCACCAGATGACACCAAGCTGGGGGATGTGTCGATCTGCCGGGGGGGAGCGAGGCCCTGCAGAGGGATCTGGATGGGGATCACTGGGCTGAAGACAACAGAATCACAGAATCACAGAATGGCCAGGGTTGGAAAGGACCTCTAAAGGGCGTCCAGTCCAATCTCCAACCCCCCTGCCCACATGCAGCGGCCACCAACATCGCACATTTAATACTAAAACCCAGGATCCCGGGCCCAATCAGCAAATCGTGTCCTTGAACAACCATTCACAGGACGGGCGCATCCACCAGCGCGTGCTCTGGGCAGCTGTTCCAGTAACAGGGGATCACCACTCGCTCTGTAAAGAATGTCCCCCCCCTGCGCGTCCAGCCCCATCACCTCGCAGGGATGTGACTTCACTTTCTCCATGGGCGCTTGTAGCTACTGCATCAAAGACCCTGTTGGAAGAAGAAATTTTTACTAATATCCACCCTAGACCACCCCTGGTGCAACTTGAGGCCATCTCACCGTCTCTCCTATGTGCTGTTACCCCTCATAGGTGCAGCATTAGTCCTGCTCCCTTCACCTACCACAACATACGGCCAGGAGATGTTAGTAGATGAAGGCTCCCCTGAGCCTCCCCCGTCTCCAGAATTGGACCCATCCCCAGTCCCCTTCATCACTGCCTTTAGGACGTGTGCCTCAGACCATGCACGGGATCACACCCAGATGTCCCACCATCACCCCTCGGGCCTGACCCTCGCACGCCACCATCTCCATCTAACAGTAGAGCCCAACACTTTCGAACCCCGGAGGAGCTGCAGAGCTAACAACAGCTTTGCCTCCTACGAGTAACACAAGCCCCCACATTGAGGGAGTGAACGGAGGACTTCAGTCAACCAGCCTGGAAGAAACTATAGCGAAACAGAGGGCCACGTGGAGACAGCCCCACCACGCAAATCCATCGGCAGCAACTGAGCAGCAACGGACGGAAGTTCAACAAGACCAAGTGCAAAACCCAGCACATGGGTCTGGGCAATCCCAAGCACAAACAAAGCCTGGAGGATGAGGGGATTGAGAGCAGCCCTGAAAAGAAGGACTTAGGGGTGCTGGTAGACAAGAGGCTCAACATGAGCCAGCAGTGTGCCCAGGTGGCCATGAAGGCCAATAGCATCCTGGACTGTATCAGAAATAGTGTGGCCAGCAGGACTAGGGAAGTGACTGTCCCTCTGTACTCAGCTCGTGGTCGAGGAAACAATGACATTCTGAGTCGATTTCATTGCGCTCTGGTCCAGTTTGTCTCGCCCATCACTCAACTGAAAGAAGGCTCCTCTCGGGGAGACCTCCGGACTGACCTCCTATAACTTCCGAAGGAGGCTGTGCTGAGGCTGGGCTTGGTCCTTTTCTCTCACGTAACAGTGAGAGGACGAGAGGGAATGGCCGCAATTGCAGCAGGCGAGATTCAGGCTGCGTGTAGGAAATATCACTGCTCCAACACAGCGTCTTGCGCTGAAACGTGGGCCCTGCACTGGGAGAGGTGGAGTCACAGACCCTGAGGGTGTTCGAGGAACAGCGAGACGGTTGTGTGGGGAGGGACAACGGATTAGGTGAGAGCTACTGGTGATTCCAACCGTGGTCACTGTGTGATTCTGCTGTGATGCTGGTAGGGGGGATTGAGGGGGACACTGGGGGGGGGAGGAGGATCAGAATGGGGAATAGTAGTTGTTGGACGGGGTGGGGGGGAGAAGTAACCCTTAAGGGTAAGATAGGGGGACTCCGACTGTGGGGGAACAGGAGCCCCTGGGAGTCAGAATGGGGAGGGAGGGGGGGATGGAGATGGAGATGCGAAGGGGTCAGAATGGGGGACGGAAGGGGGAGTCCCTGGGGGGTGGTAAGAGGATCAGGGGGGAAATTGAGGGGGGACGAGAGAAAGGTGAGGGAATGAAAGGGACCCTGGGGGTCAGAACGGGGAACGAGGAGTGGGGATAGAGGTTTGTGTGAGGAATGAACTGCAAGGGATCGGAAAACGTGGGGAACTGGAGGGGGACGGGGGGTCTGCCGGATGGGTGGGAGGGGGACCGCGGGGGAGGGCGCGACCCCGCGGGGGTCACAAAGAGGGACCGGGGGGGTCGTGGGCGAACCATCGGGGGCCAAAGCGGAGCGGCACGCGGCCCCCCGCCCCTTTCACCCCGGCCCCCGCCCCGGCGCCCCCCCCGAACACCCACCCGGAGACGCCGAGGCGGCGCTCGGAGCCCCGGGGCCGCCCCGCAGCGTTGGAGCAGCGCGGGGTCCACCCGCCAAGCGTCCCGCAACGCCAGCCTCCCGCGCGCGGCGCGGCGGTGATACCGTCCGGCACTGCGCGGGCTCCCGCGCCCCGCTTTTCCCCCAATGGCGGCCGCCTCCTCGCGGCGCGGGGTGATGACGTCACCGTCGCCGCGGCAACGGGGCGACGACCGGCTGCGGTCTGGCCCGAGCAACCCGGGTTCAGGCAGAAGCACGGAGGATTCGGGCCCGTGTGGGGGCAAACGTTGCCGTTCTCCTTAAGCGCTCGTTGACTCTCAGCCGGGGCCGCTCCGCCTTCGCCGCTTCTCGTGATCTGCCGCAGGAGAGCTGCCTTGGGGCGGTGCACCGACAGGGCGGCATCCATCAGTGCTGGACGAGGGGCCCGGCTGAGAAGAAGGCCGGGCCGCCTCTTCCGAAGCAGGACGCAGGAAAAGCAGGAGGGCACCTGAGAGCCCTTCGTGCCGAGCGCCGAGCTTCCGGTGGCCGAGAAGCCGAATCGAACGGGCCTTGCGGAAAGTCTTCCTCGTCCCACCGGGGGTCTTCCCAGCACGGGGCGGCTCAGCCGGTCGTGAGGTCTGAGCGACTGCAGGGCATTTGGGGCGTGCTTCTGGCTGCACTGCTGGCTCCCCGAGGGCGTGCGGGCAGCAGGCGCTGTGCACGGCTGGGATTGATTTGCAGACCAACTCTCTAACCCACGTAAGGTTATAAGAGCAGGGACGTCTTTATTTCAGCGCTGCGCCACACGCCGGGTGCAAGGGGGATCGCTTCTATTGGATGAAGGCTCGACGTCTTCCTCCCCCTCTGGTGGTCGTTCCGGGATGAAGTCAGACGTCTTCCTCGCCACGGCCTTCCGACCTTTGTCCCAGTTTTTGAGTAGCTCTTCTCCCCGCCCGGGTCAACACCATCACAATTTTCTATTCTAATTCTGCCTATCTTTCCTTCCGTTTGATGTCTTAGGGGGACCACTTTCCGGATGACTGAGAAGGCTTTCCTTTTCAGAATGGGGTCTGGGCCTTATAGCAGAAGGTTAAGCAATAAGGTTCCCCGTGAGCTAGCAAGGGAGGTGTAAATTAAGCGATGCTTTTGCGAATTTCTTTGAATTAGCAAAACCAGAAGGGAGCGATGTTACGGACCCCTTACATCTTGGTGTTCTTCAGCTTTACGCTTTTATTATCGCATCATGCTTGTTTACTTCTGTGGCTTCGCTTACAGCCGGAGGTGCACCCAATGTTTTTGTGAGGGGGCAGAGGCCCTTCAGAATAATGACCCTGAACAAAGGGCAGAAGCGATAGAGTATTAGGGAAGGTCACAGGAAAGCGAGTGAAAGAGTTCAAGATACTCTTATTGCAAACCCACCCCTTTTTCGTGAACTCTAAAGGCAAATTCTTTTGGCTAGATTAACTTCTACGGCCAATCTGGGGAAGACGTAAGTATTTTGCTGACAATAACTCCCGCCTTTAACTTGTGACGGCAATTCAGGCGACTGGGGGCAAAATGCTCAATCCAAATAGTCATTTCCAAGAGCCGATTGTACTTCTACAATTTTCGGTCTTTCGATTGACATCCCTGTTCTATATAATCATTCCAGGGCCCAGTCTCCTTTAATTTGGTCCGTTACTATTCAATTCCTTTAAAACCGGTATAGCGACGGGAGAAAATAAAGATAATTCTTGCTCGGAACAGCCGTACGTAGCCAAAGACCTTCAGGAGGTAGATCGGAACGAGAGTTAAAGATTGAACTATTTCCTGACGCCAGACAGACCCTCCTGACACGATCACGATGCGTTTTAGCTTGTACAACCGTGAGCATACTGGGTGTCAGCAGAATGCTAGTAAAACCATTGCAAACCTCGGCCAAAAACCATGCGAGGTGGCTTGGGTGGAGGCGAGCGGCAAGGCGTGTGACAAAAGGAGAAGACGGAGCGGATTGCCAAATGACAGAAGAAAAAAGACCCATCAATGATCCATGGAACCATAAAGACGGGAGGGACCCGCTTTTACATTCTGCTACATCAGACCAATTCGGTCGCTAGCTCACGCTATGAGCAGGAGCAGAGCGAGACAAGCAGAATGAGCAGTGCAGCGGAACGCTCTACGATAAGCAAGGAGTGTCGGAGGGCGGCCAACATGAGAAAAGCGGCAAACGCTCTCGCGCAGGAATGGTTCCACGGCAGGCGGGAGGAGCAGGCGATATCGTGGGCAGCACAATCGCTGAGCGGCTGCCGAGATGTACGTACTGGGGCTGAAATGGAGGCCCCTGAGGGCTTCCTTCCTCGGCAGGGGAGAGAGCGAGCTTATGCTGTGGGGACTAGTAACGTTCATGTATCCTAGCTCGGCACAGATGAGAAGGTGCGGCACTGAGAGACAGGGCAAGCGCCGCGAAAACTACAAGCATGCGGGTCCGGACAGGGATGCGCTTACGGCCACAAGGGGTTCTTGTATTGGTGTGCTGACCACATATACAAGCGACATCCCTATACGACCTCTCATCGCCTGCTATTGGAAAGATGACTGCCTATTGAAAGTCGAACGCTGAAGCTTGTAGCGATAGAAGGGCTGACACAGGAGCGTTTTGAGGCACACAACTGGATTCGTCGCGAAGTCCTCACCACCCACCAAACACAGACGTGGATGCTGCGATCGGAACGACAGACCCAGACGGGACCGGACCCACACTCCAACGACGCCGACTACCTCGGGTAACTGGGCCTATGTGCGAAAGGGGCAGGGAGGGACAGATCGACGGGATGCGCGGTGTCCAAACTTGCAGCAGGCGTGGAGGTAGTCAGATTTAATAAGGCACTTGGCCAAGTGCACATTGTTCAAGTTCACAGGGCCGCACGCAATAAAAGTTTTTTGTTCTGCGCTAACAAACAGAGTCCGTGTCTAATTTTCACAGGTTAACCTTCCTCTTAATTTGCCTGTCCTGCAAGCTGTATGGACAAAGGATTTCAACAAAGGGGCAATAGAGGGCTTATTCATAGGGGTACTGTTTAAAATCCGAACCAGCTGAGCTCCCTCTTTATTCTGGATGCTATTGGTTGCGCAATTCTTAGCCCTACCTGGATTTCTACTGCCACAAGCCCCAGGAATAACCGCTGATCCTTACTTCCGCTGTGTTCTGGTCCAGCAGGGTAATGAGTAATAGCCGTTTGTTGTGGCGTTTTCTACTATTTTCTAGAGTTTTGCAGGATATTGCACTATGCCTTTTTTCCAGGCTGAGCTTAACGTACCCAAGACCGGGTAAGGGATCATACCTTACCAATGGGTTAATTAACCCTTTTAACCCTCCTGGAGTTTGAACTGGTTCCAAATGGTTTCTCACTAATGCCTTGTGGGTTTTGAGCTCTCCCATCTCTGCCAGCCACCAGAAAACTTTTACCAAATGATACCTAGTCATTAAATTACTTCCCTTCGGTAGGTCAACCCACTACGGAGTGTTACTCTACTTGCTTAATAGAGGCTGTTGTGGATTACAGAAGATGTAAGGTTCATCCAAATAGGAAGGGAGAAGAGTGAACCAACCACAAACATGTAACAAGAACAGAATAAATAAATATAACACAAAAAAACCTGGCACTATTACAACCAACATACAAAATGAACGGCACACAAACATCAACTGGCCAGAGACATCACCCAAACATCATAAAAAAGGCAAATTAGTAAACCAGCTTCATCTTTTCTTTAATGAGCTTTTACTTCTGACGGTGCACTTTGCTTGACAGACCTCAAGTAGTTCCTCAGCATCTGGGAAAGAAACCTACAATACTAAAATACATTAATCCCACGTGCCTTTTAGTTCTCCTACAGAAAGCTAGAGGCCATTCCCTTGTTGAAAAAGATCAGTACCAACATCAGAGATCCCCCCTTTTTTCTTGGGAGTCTTTGAGAATCAATTTGCCGTTGTTACCTTCCCTTCTAAATCATTAACTAGTTCCCTATCTTCTCGAGAATATGTTACGGTTCTGACTCAGGTGTAAGAATTTTAAGTTTTACCATCTGAATAAAAGCCTTCCTCACCTAACTGTCCTGACCCCTAATCTTATTTTGTGTTCCTGTAAGTGGTGGCCTTTCTGATTGTCCCGTTACAATGTAGGGAGAATAGCCATGCTCTTTGGGTAGATTGACATCATGCTGGTTTTCCTTGGTGTGGTGTGTGTGCAAATCTTTGTTCCTTTTCAGATGGTGATACGAATGTGTGCATCCCAAATACATAATGTAGCATCTGTCCATTATAATTTAGACTCTGTGCGCTATGGCCTTTGTAACGTGTGAATCTCCTGGTCCTTCAGGAATGGTATTGTGTTTGATTACCGTCGCAGGACATGCATCCATGTGTGCCTGGCGGCTATGCAGTAGGCCGGGTCCTGGCACAAACGCGACGGAGGGGGGGCCCAGGGGGGTCCGGCGGCAGCGGCGAAGGGGGGTGGCCGGGGGGGGGCCCCAGCCGGGAAGGGGCAGCGGCAGTGGGTTCAAAGCAGGTGGGGAAATACTGGGGCGCCAGGAGGGCCACGAAGGAAAGAGACGAGGTAGGATCAGATGACAATTAGTTAGCTACATCATCCCGGCGCTAACCAGGGAGGGCACAGGGAGGTTGACTCAGGCGCCTTGTAGGGGGTGAAGAGCCAGGCCCCCCGTTTCGTCAGCCACCACCCGCAAGCACCCCACCAATGCTTCTGCACTCCAGACCACTGGTTGGAGAACGGTGACCCCGGCCGTCAATAGGTCCAAGGTTGGGGCAGGACTTCCAAGGGCCAGGCCTGGTTTGTGTTGGACGGAGCTGGTACCCCAAGCAGAGGGGCCGTCAGGAGTTCTTGGTCAGCTGAGGGAGGCCCACCTTGCCGCCCCCCACCAGTGCAGAGAAGATGGTGGCTTTTACCGACAGTCCGTAGTGGTGGAGCACCCCAGTCGGCATCATCCGGCCTCTTCTTGTCGCCGCATGTCCGGAGTGCTTCACTTGGACATGGAGTGCGATAGCTCAGGTGTTGGCATGGCGTCTGTCCTGACAGTTCCTTGGTTGAAGTCCATGTCTGAATCTCATAATACGCCAAAATACGGTCACTTGCTGCTGAGTTACTTGGGCTTTTCGTGTTGAGAAACTTGATAAGCCATTTTAAACCAAGAACTTCAGCAAACTCAGCAGTGCCATTGCACACGGTCCCCTTCTGCTTGTATCCACGTAACTGAGTAAGGTTCCACCCTGGGATGGAGAAACACAAGTCTCCGAGTTTTCACAGTTGACCAGCACACGTACAAGTAAAGATCCAATCTTGTATGCTAGGCTCTTACGAAGCGGTGTATTTACATTGTGCAGACTGGTTAGTCGAGATCACCATCGGAGGACAAGTACTCATTTCTTCCCTACGGGTTTTCCTATTCAAAGGCAAATAACCTTAGGCTGCTTTTTGGACAAATCGGGCAGAAAAGGAATCCTTCAAATCCAAAGGTAAACTCCAATTGCTCATTAGAGTGTAAGGATTGTTTTTCACCACTGAGTGTATGCATTCAACTATTCAATTACTTTTTGCCCAAAGTCTTGTTCAAAACTGTAGCCATTTTGCTTCTATTTTTTTGTCGTCCAGGTTTGGAAGTACTACTGTACTTGGATTTCAAAGATTCATCTCAGTAATCCAAAGTCCAACAACTACTGTTTTCTTTTTTCGGTCTAAAGTCACATATCCTCAAAGGGCTTTTTACCCTGACTGGCTACCTCTTGCTTTTAACTTCTGTTAGGGCTGCTTTTTGACTCTGCCAGGTATCCCTGCTAACACCCCCTCTACCTAGGGTTATAGAAGAATTTATGCATCTCTACTTGTTTTGCCTCAGCCCTATATTATAATTGATCCACAAAAGTAAGCCTTTTTCTTTATATTGGGCATTAACTGCTACTGCTACTGACAAAAATCACCTACGGATGTAAGAGGCAGCCGTATCAGCACTGGTGGTCATCCATGGCTCCATGTCCAGGTTGGAGGGCCGGTAACGGAGCGGCGTCCCCGCAGAGGCTCTGTCTTGGGGAGCGGTGCTCTGTACATCTTTAATCAGATGACAAAATCGATGACGGAATAGAGTGCACCCTCAGCAAATAGTTGCCTGACGACACTAAGCTGTGTGGTGTGGTCGACATGGTGGAGGGAAGGAATGCCATTCAGAGACCATTCGACACCGAAACGCAGGCGCTAAAAATGGGGGGCGGGGGGTTGAACCGGATGCGGTTCAACAGGACGGCAAGAGTGCAAAGAGTTTTGCAGGTTTGGGCAAGGAGGAAATCCAGGCAATCCCTACAGACTGGAAGGAGGGGGGTCCGTGAGAGCAGCCATGGCGGAGAAGGACCTCTGGGGGGTCTTGATGGATGAAAAGCTAACATGAGCCAGCCAGGTGCCCTTGCGGCTCAAACAGCATGGGATCAGGCTCCTCACAGCCGGGTGCCAGCGGGGACAGGGAGGTGATTGTTCCCCTCGACTCTGATCTTGTGAGGCCCCATCTGGAGTACTACGTCCAGCTCCTGGGCCCCCAATATAAGAAGACAGGAGCTGTTGGAGAGGGTCCAGAGGAGGGCCATGAAGATGATCAGGGGGCTGGAGCACCTCCCCTATGAGGACAGGCTGAGGGAGGTGGGCTTGTTCAGCCTGGAGAAAAGAAGGCTGCAGGGTGAGCTCATTGCAGCCTTTCAGTACCTAAAGGGAGCCTACAAACAGGAGGGGAATCAACTCTTGGAAAGGGTAGATAAGTGCAGGACGAGGGGAAAGGGTTTTAAGTTGAGGGAGGGGAGATTTAGGTTGGATGTCAGGGGGAAATTCTTTACAGAGAGAGTGGTGAGGTGCTGGAACAGCTGCCCAGAGAGGCTGTGGATGCCCCGTCCTTGTAAGTGTTCGAGGCCAGGCTGGATGGGGCCCTGGGCAACCTGTCTGGTATTAAATGAGGAGGTTGGTGGCCCTGCGTGTGGCAGGGGGTTGGAGTTTCGTGATCCTTGAGGTCCCTTCCAACCTTGGCCATTCTGTGATTCTGCGGTTCTGTACCCACCAAAAGATAAACCTCTTTATCCTGCTCCCCTCTCTTCAGTTCTGACATCCCTGTCACACCCTGCTCATCTTTGCCTTCCTCAGCCCGTGTCCTTTCCAAACTTTTCACTTTCCAAACTCTCACCATTACTTAAACTACTAACATCGTATTTCAGTTTCTCCTCCTCGTCTCCGGAGGCTTCCAGTGCTAAACCTGAGATTTCGGGTTTCCCAGATCTCTGCAGAGGCTATTCTCACTTCAGTGCCCTGTCTTCTGCATCTCCCCCTTTGCAAGCAATGTTATTTACAGCAGCAGTCTCCGTCTGCAGCTCACTTTCTCACACCAAGTTCTGCTCACGGGGGAACGGTGCGGGGGGGTTGCTCTCATGCCAGCACAGATAAACTCACTTCCTCTTTAACCCTTTTCCTTTGTACATTATTCCACTATTCATACCCTAAGTTACACTTCCACATGCCCTCAATTCTATTTCTGTGGGGTTTCTCTGGCTCCCACCCCACAGTTCCTGCTCAGCTCTGTGGGGTTTTTCACGCTGTGGGGCACTGTGGGGTTCTGTGCTGGCTTTACAGGTCTCTATGGGGTCTCTATGGGGTCTCTATGGGATCTCTAGGAGCTCTATGGGTCACAGTGGGGCTCTATGGGGTTCTATGGGGCACAGTGAGGTGCTATGGGTCTCTGTGGGGCTCTATGGGGCTCTGTTGGTCTCTATGGGGTCTCTATAGGGTTTCTATGGGGCTTTATGGGGTTCTATAGGTCTCCATGGGGCTCTATGGGGTTCTGTGGTGCCCTATGGCTCTCTATTGATCTCTATGGGTCTCTATGGTCTCTATCGCCCCCTGTTGGCCGAAGGTGGCAGCGCACTCGGTGTCCCATTCGTTCCCATTGGTGCCCATTGGTTTCCATTGATGCCCATTGGTTCCCGTTGGTGCCGTTGATAGTTACTGGTGGCTACTGGTGGCCAAGTGGTGCCCATTGGTGCCCATTGGTTCCAATTGGTGGTCATCGATGCCCATTGGTTCCCATTGATGCCCATTGGTTTCCTTTGGTACCGCTGATAGTTACTGGTGGCCACTGGTGGCCAACAGGTGCCCATTTGTGCCCATTTGTGCCCTTTGGTGGCTACTGGTGGGTTCCCATTGGTTCCCACTGGAGCCATTGGCGTTCAGTGGTTCCCCCTTGGTTCCCCCTTGGTTCCCCTTTGGTTCCCCTTTGCTGCCCTTTGGTGCCCATTGGTGCCATTGGCGTTCAGTGGTTCCCCCTTGGTTCCCCCTTGGTTCCCCTTTGGTGCCCCTTTGGTGCCCTTTGGTGCCCATTGGTGCCATTGGCGCTCAGTGATGCCCCCCGGTGGCCGCAGGTGGCAGTGCAGGCTGGCGGTGTCCCCGCCCTGTGTGTCCCATTGGTTCCCATTGGTGGCCGTTGGCAGCGCTCAGGGCCGGGTGAGGCTGCTGGAGGTGGGCAGCGGGCAGGTGAGGAACGGACTGGGATGAGACTGGGATGGACTGGGGGGGACTGGGATGAGACTGGGATGGACCGGGAGGGACTGGGATGAGACTGGGATGAACTAGGATGGACTGGGATGAGACTGGTTTGTACTGGTTTGTACTGCGATGTACTGGGATGTAGTGGTTTGTACTGGGATGAGACTGGGATGGACCAGGATGTACTGGGACAGGCTGGTTTGTTCTGGGGTGTACTGGGATAGAATGGGATATACTGGAACATACTGGGATGGACTGGGATGTGCTGGGACAGACTAGGATATATTGGGACATACTGGGATGGACTGGGCCGTACTGGGACATACTGGGACATACTGGGATGTACTGGGGTGTACTGGGATGGACTGGGCAATACTGGGAAGTACTGGGACGTACTGGATGTACTGGGATGTACTGGGATATTCTGGGATGTGCTGGAACATACTGGGACATACTGGTTTATACCGGGATATACCGGGCCATACTGGTCCATACTGGTCCATACTTGTCTGTAGTGGTGCAGGAGGTGCAGGAGGTGCCGGCCACGTGCGGTGCAGTGACAGCCATGGCCTTCATCATGGGTCTCTATGGGGTCTCTATGGGGTTCTATGGGGTGCTGTGGGGCTCTATGGGGTCTCTATAGGGCTCTATGGGTCTCTATGGGCTCTATGGGGCAGCATGGAGGTGTGGGACCTGCGTGGGGGGAGCAGGTGAGATATATGGGGTGAATGTGGGGTTCTGTGGGGTCTCTATGGGGCTCAATGGGGCTCTTTGGGGTCTTATGGGGCCGTGTTGTTATGGGATCTCTGTGGGGCTCTATGGGTCTTTATGGGGTGTCTGTGGGGTCCCTATTGGTCCCTATGGGTCTCTATGGGGTCTCTAAGGGACCCTATGGGGCTGTGTCATTATGGGGTCTCCATGGGGTCTCTATGGATCTCTATGGGGTTGCTATGGGTCCTGGGCCTATGGGGCTTAGGGCTTAGGGGTGTTGGTCTCTATGGGTCTGGGGTCCTATGGGTCTTATGGGGTGCGTCTATGGGGTCTCTATGGGGTCTCTATGGGGCTCTATATGGCCGTGTGTTTATGGAGTCTCTATGGGGTCCCTATGGGGTCTCTACATGGCCGTGTGTTTATGGGGTCTCTATGGGGTCTCTATATGGCCGTCTCATTATGGGGTCACTCTGGGGCTCTGTGGGATCTCTATGGATCTCTATGGGGTCATTATAGGGCCTTGTAGTTATGGGATCCCTACGGGGTCTGTGTGGGTCTCTATGTGGTCTCTATATGGCCGTATCGTTATGGGGTCTCTCTGGGGTCTCTCTGGGGTTGCTATGGGGTTGCTATGGGGCTCTATATGACCGTGTGTTTATGGGGTTCCAGGCTGTGGATGGCTGTGGGGCACAGTGGGTTGGTGACGGTGATGCAAGGCCAGCATGGGAACCTGGTCAGCTGTGCTATGGATGGGAGCCTGGCTGTGAGTGAGGGGGGTGGGGTTATGGGGTCCTTATGAGGTCCTTATGGGGTCCTTGTGGGGTTATGGGGTCATTATGGGGTCAGTATGGAGTCATTATTGGCTTATGGGGTCCTTGTGGGGTCCTTGTGGGGTCATTATTGGCTTATGGGGTCTTATAAGGTTATGGGGTTATGGAGTCATTATGGGATCATTATGGGGTCCTTATAAGATTATGGGGTTATGGGGTCAATGGGGATCAATGGGGTCATGTCACGGAGTTAATTAGATCAATTTATGCTCTTGACAGGAGGGCAGTAGGCCCCTGCCCCCCCACCCCCTGGTCCCACAAAATGGGAAGGAAGGAAGGGAGGGAAAAAAACAGTGGCAACAATCTATGGAGGAAAACTTATTTTACTAACTATGATATCGGAATGCAAGATAACACAATCTAATACAATCTAATTGAAATTGAGACTAATAAATCAAATAAGATAGGAGAGAGAGAGATCCCAAGACCGAGTCAAACCTGAAAAGCTTGGAACAGCTGGGAAAGCACCTCCAGCACCCACTGCCAGGCAGTAAGAGACCGCCCCACCGGAAGGGTCAGATCCCATGACTTCCGTAATGTACAGGGTAAACAGTATCCGGAATTGTAGCATTAACAATTTAATTCCCAGTACGCTACATGATGTTTTGATGTGGAATACTGAAAACCAAAAAACATAAAACCATGACAGGAAGTCAGGAGAAAAGTGTGAGAAACAACAGGCGTAAAGTGTGAGAAACACCTGGAGTAAAGTGTGGATAGGCCCGGAAGGGAGAGCGAACACACTCGGAGTAGGGTGTCAGTAAAACCAGGAGAAAAGTGTGAGTAAACCAGGATAAAAGTGTGAGTAAAGTTGAAACAAAATGTGAGTCCACCTTGAGTAAAGTGTGAGTCAAAGAAACGCAAAAAAGAAGAGTAAACCCGGGGAAACGTGCGAGTAAACTTGGGGTAAAGTGTGAGGAAACACAAAGTCAAGTGTAAGGAAACCTCGAGTAAAGTGTAAGGTAAAAGTGGAGTAAATGGTAAAACCAGAGTAAGGTGTGAGTGAACCCGGAGTAGATTAGGAGCAACAACAGAGTAAAGAATGTGCAAGCATAGTGCAAAGTGTGAGTAAAACCCAGAGGAAACTGTGAGTAAATGCAGAATAAAGTGTGAGAAACCCAGAGTAAAGTGCGAGTAAACTTGGAGTTAAGTGTGAGGTAACACCAAGTCAAGAGAGGGGAAACCTGGAGTAAACTGTAAGGTAAACGTGGAGTAAATGGTGAGTAAAACCAGAGTAAGGTGTGAGTCCATCCGGAATAGAGTAAGAGTAATCCAGAAGCAAAGAGTGTGCAATCATAGAGCAAAGTGTGTGTAAAACCCAGAGAAAACAGTGAATAAATGCCGAGCAAATTGTGAGAAACACCCGGAGTAAAGTGTGAGAAACACACGGAGTAAAGAGTGGGTAGGCCCAGAAGGAAGAGCGAAAACGCATGGAGTAGGTTGTCAGTAAAACCAGGAGAAAAGTGTGAGTAAACCAGGAGTAAAGTGTGAGCAAAGTTAAAGCAAAGTTGGAGTCCACCTTGAGTAAAATGTGAGTTAAAAACACTCGAAAAAGAAGTGTGAGTAAACCTATAGAAATGTGCGAGTAAACTCTGAATAAAGCATGAGGCAACACCAAATCAAGTGAGGGGAAACCTGGAGTAAATTGTAAGGTAAACGTGGAGTAAATAGTGAGTAAAAGCAGAGTAAGGTGTGAGTCCATCCGGAATAGAGTAAGAGTAATCCCGAAGCAAAGAGTGTGCAAGCATAGTGCAAAGTGTGTGTAAAACCCAGAGGAAACAGTGAATAAATGCCGAGCAAATTGTGAGAAACATTCAGAGTAAAGAATGGGTAGGCCCAGAAGGAAGAGCGAAAACGCATGGGGAAGGGTGTCAGTAAAACCCTGAGTAAAGTGTGAGTAAAGTGTGAGTAAAGGTGGAGTAAAGTGTGAGTAAAGTTGGAGTTCAACTCGAGTAAAGTGTGAGTCAAAAATGCTCCAAAAAGAAGTGTGAGTAAAACTGAAGTAAAGAATGAGTAACCTTGGAGTTAAGCGTGAGGTAATACCAAGTCAAGTGAGGGGAAACCTGGAGTAAATTATAAGGTAAAAGTGGCATAAATGGTGAGTAAAAGCAGAGTAAGGTGTGAGTGCACCTGGAATAGAGTAAGAGTAATCCCGAAGCAAAGAGTGTGCAAGCATAGTGCAAAGCGTGTGTAAAACCCAGAGAAAACAGTGAATAACCTCAGAGGAAACTATGAGAAACACCCGTAGTAAAGTGTGGGTAGGGCAGGAAGAGAGAGTGAACACATGGAGTAGGGTGTCAGTAAAACCAGGAGAAAAGTGTGAGTAAACCAGGAGTAAAGTGTGAGTAAAGTTAAAGCAAAGTTGGAGTCCACATGAATAAAGCGTGAGTCAAAGACACTCGAAAAAGAAGTGTGAGTAAACCTATAGAAATGTGCGAGTAAACTCTGAATAAAGCATGAGGCAACACCAAATCAAGTGAGGGGAAACCTGGAGTAAAGTGTAAGGTAAACGTGGAGTAAATGTTGAGTAAAAGCAGAGTAAGGTGTGAGTCCACCCAGAATAGAGTAAGAGTAATCCCGGAGCAAAGAGTGTGCAAGCGTAGTGCAAAGTGTGTGTAAAACCCAGAGAAAACAGTGAATAAACGCCGAGCAAATTGTGAGAAACACCCGGAGTAAAGTGTGAGAAACACCCGGAGTTAAGTGTGGGGAGGTGCATGGGAACTGCTGAGTCACGGCCTGAACCTCTGATTGATCACCTGAGGCGAGCAATGAGTCAGCCATCGGAGGGGCTGCACCTCTCTGCACCTCTGGCTGCACCTCTCCTAGACCCATTTAAGAGCTGACTACCAACGGGGAAGGATCTCTTCTGGAGATCCACTCCGCTGGAGTTTCTGAGCGAGCCCAGGATACAGGTAAGCGTCCTATTTGTTCTCTTTGTCTTGCTTTGCCTAACTCTCCTGTTTATTTCATTATTATAACATCTTAATATTCTTTGATTATACACTTGGCGAGCCAGGCAAATATACTAAAATTTACATCATGTCCTTTCTCTGGAATTTCTATAAATGGGTCAAGGTGGAGAACGCTACCCCCCTAGATAAAATGATTCCAGGGCAGATCCCAGGATTTGCGGGATCTCCCTATTATGTACAATGTTACCATTGAAAAATGGGGTCCCCTACGTGTTGTGGGAAACATCTCCCCATATCGTATGGCAGATTACTTTCAGGGACTTGGCACTGATATACTGATCACGAAAGAAAGACAATTAGTTGCCTCCTCAGTGGCGTGGCCACTATTAAATGCTTTAAATCATGCTGAAATGAGGAATAATACTTTAGAGAATGAAAATGAACTTTTGAAAGATCAAATTGAAAAGTTAGAGCAAGAACTTGGCATATTAACAGGGAAAAAACCAATTCTACATCTTCCGATAGGTCAAGTTCGTAACATCTCAATAAATAATGGCCAGACTCCTGAATCAACAGACTGTGTTGATCAGGAAAATAGAAAATTTAAATCAGATCTTGAATCTCCGATTTTGACAGATCCAGCAGAAGTCCATCCTGTTAATAACTCAGAAAACAAAAAAAGTACAGGGCAGACCAGCAGGGGTGCTGCCTGATCCGTGGCCCCCTGCCCAGCCTTATTGGCACGTAACAGCCCGGCCGTACACGGCAACAGAACTGATGGATTTAGTACAGCGATTTTGGCAGAAGCCTAGAGGAAGTGTGCCAGCTGGTTATTAAGACTGTGGGATTCTGGGGCAGAAAGTGTTTTGGTGAATGGCCCGGAAATAGCCGAGTTGGCCACCATGACTGTCCATCCTGCTCTCAGGCAGAGCTTACATGCAGGTAATCAATATCTTGATGAAAACCATTCTATAATAGAACGGTTAATGACGACCTGCTGTATGGTATGGCCCAATAAATCTGATATACCTCTACGTACAGGGATGTGGTCCTCCACGGAGGACCTTCAAAATTATATCCGTGCACTAGGCGTAAGGGAAGCAATTTACAAAGGCACATTTGATGGCCCTGATATGGTCAAATTCTCAGCAGGGATGAGAGACCTAATTCTACAGCAAGCTCCCTCTCATGTGTACTGGTAGAGATAGATATATAGAGACCAATGGTACTTTGGTCTCTATACTAAATCCGCTGGTGGCCTCAGAAGCGGCAGTCCAGCAGGCTGCCCAGTTAGTGGCCGACCTGGGAGAAACAGAACGCCTGCGACAAGGCGCAACACTCGGACATGAGAAGAAGCCGAGGTCCTGCCAGTGACTAAAACCAAAATGCCGGCTCCTCGAGCTCCTCAATCGGGACCCATAAGGGTCTCCCGAAAACAAATGTTTAATGATGTAATTTCGGGCTGGGGTCCAATTTGCTAAGATTGACTGCCAGCCCAACCATGTCCTTCTCCAGCTTTGGGACATAGCTAAAGGACAACCAAAAATTTCAGACCTACCCTAAGAAACCAAGGGTAAGGGTTATAGAGAGAATGCCAACAACGACATGGAACCCAGAAGATTTCATTGTTCCTAATAGAAAACAAAAAAGCTGCCTCAGGTGTCTCGGGCCACAATGCCTGAGCCACTGGAAGCAAAAGAATTGGCCATAGCTCAATTCATGGCGAGACGAGGGATGCTGGTCCTCCTTGGGCCTCCAGACGGGACCGGAGGCCCTATGTAGAATTAACGATTTATTGGTCCCGAAAAAATATTCAGAGAGTTATGGCATTAGTGGACACTGGAGCAGGAACATCAATTATCTACTGAGATCCGTCCAAGTTTGATGGAGACAGAGTGATGATTGGTGGTTTTGGGGAATGGACTGTTCCTGTCACCCAAATATGGTTGAAATTGGGGGTTGGGCATCTCCCACCCCGGGAGTGTAAGGTGTCTATTGCCCCAGTCCAGGAATACATCCTGGGCATAGATATTCTATGGGGTCTGGCTCTCCAGACAACCGTGGGAGAGTTCAGACTTCAACAGAGATGTATCAGTATCCAAGATACTCAGTTACTCAAGATGGCTTTGGTTGGGGCCTGTGGCAACGCCTGAGTTCTTTTCGGACCCCATAGGTTTTTGGTCTCAGGTCTGGCAGGGAGCAGAAGAAAGATACAGTATGATTGAAAAACAGTTACTGGCTGCCTATTCGGCATTACAGGCAGTAGAGCCAGTTACTCAAACGGCTGAAGTTATAGTTAAGACCTCTCTGCCGATTCAGGAGTGGGTGAAAGATCTGCCCACCTTCCTAAGGCAGGGGTGGCCCAAGCACAAACAGTGGCACGATGGGTCGCCTACCTCAGCCAAAGGAGCAGCCTGTCTTCATCACCCTTGAAAGAAGAACTTCAGGAGATCCTCGGCCCAGTGACGTATCACAGTGATGCACCAAAAGAAACACTGGTCGCTCCACCAGAGAAGAGTCCCGTTCAGGAGGGGAAATATCCTATCCCTGAAGATGCCTGGTACACGGATGGGTCCAGCAAGGGCAACCTGAGCAAGTGGAGAGCAATAGCATACCATCCCTCCACCGAGACAGTCTGGTTCGACGAGGGGGATGGTCAGAGACGCCAACGGCAGAACTGTGGGCTGTGTGGATGCTTATAACCAAGGAACCTGGTGATGGTATCCAGAATATCTGTACAGACAGTTGGGCTGTGTACCGGGGGCTCTTTGGATTGCACACTGGGCCACCCAGGAATGGACTATCCACACCCTGCCAGTCTGGGGCAAAGACATGTGGTTGGACGTATGGAATACAATCAAACACAGGACTGTTCGTGCCTACCATGTTTCTGGTCATCAGCCCCGTGGTGTGGCCTACTTGCACCTTGGGGGAGATTATTGGAGGTGGGAGGCTCTGTAGTTCCTCCAGCAATAGGTACATGGCCTACTGATACCAGTAGGTATCAACACTCCAATCTTCATTGCTAAAGGGACCCCCATCGTGTCCCTGTGGCAGATCAGGACACCTCCTTTGGTGCCTGATACAGTTATGCAGCCGCAGACATCTGGCCAGAAGGTGTGGTACAGGTGGCTGGGACATGCCCCAGTACAAGCCCAAGTGTTGACCCAGGATAGAAAGACGGCCTGGAGAGCAGACCTTCCCCTCCTGGTACCCCTGAAACATCTGTATTAACTCCCCGTGAGTCTTTGAGCCTTGAGGATCACTGGAAAGAACGAAATGCAATCAAAGCATTCCACTGTTATGGTCAGATCACATGCAACACCTGGTGATGGCCTACATGGGACTGATGGAACATAGGAGGGACCTGCACCTCATGACTGCATGCCTCCAGTAACATCATCGAGCACAGCTCCCTACAGCCTTTTATAACCTTATATCTCCCTATATCCCCCCGTACCCCTCCACAGACCTATATTGTGCCTGTTTCTCCATATCACGCTTATAGCCTTCCCACTGTTCCCTGTCGCCCCATATCCCTTACTATCCCACCTATTCGCCCCCTACAGACATTTATAGTAGTGTATTTTCTTAAATCCTCCCCCAGTCCCCTATATCCCCCAACATAGCTCTCCCCAGACCCCTGTAGCCCCATATAGCCCTGTATCACTTCACACCCTTGTTATAACCCTATATCTCACCAATATTCCCCCATCTCCCCCTATAGCCTCCTATAGTCCCTGAATTTGGGCCTATATCTGGGCCATTTAGCCCCACATCCTTCCGTAGCCCAGCTCATACCCCCCTCCCAAACCCCGCCCCAATGCTCCCTATAGGATTGCGGTGTGGGGATACGGATATGGGATGAATATGGAATGGGAAAATGGAACATGGAATATAGATGGGATGGGCTTGGGATGGACATGGGATCAACATGGGTAGAATGTGGGATGGATTGGGGATGAAATATGGAATGGGATATGGGGAATGGAGCACATGGTAATATATATGGGGTGGACTTGGGATGGACATGGGATCAACATGGGTAGAATGTGGGATGGATTGGGGATGAAATATGGAATGGGAATGGGAAAATGGAACATGGAATATATATGGGGTGGACTTGGGATGGACATGGGATCAGCATGGGTAGAATGTGGGATGGATTGGGGATGAAATATGGATATGGGATGGGTCTGGGATGATAATGGGATGGGATGGACAGATAACTGTGAATCAGGATGGATGCAGATATGGGGATGGTGATGGGAATATGGATGATGGGGTGTATGGGATGGAATGGATTTGAAGATGGATGATGGGGTAGACATCGATGGATATGGGTTGGGATATAATGGTATGGGTAAGATGGATGTGGATTGGGTGATGATGGATGGTGGCTGGTAGTGGTTATGGGGCCATAGGGGCTGTGGGGCCAGGATGCTGCAGTGACCTCTGTCCCCAAAGTTTACCCCCCGTGTGACACATGGAGCCCCACAGCCGCTCCTCTGCCCTTCATTATTTACATGGGGGGTGGGGGGTCATCCCTCATTATCAAAAAATAAACCTTAACTATAAAAGTAAGGGGTCGCCCCCACCCTGTCTGCGCTCAGTCAAGTTAGAGAGCTCTCACAGTTTCTTGTAGCATCAGAACAGTTCTCAGAATAGTTCTGCCTTATTGTGTTCAACATACATCTTATCTACCATCCGCTTACAAGCAAGAAATTCCTGTCCCTCTAATCAGTTAACTGGCCTAGTTTCTCCCAAGCAACAGCGATCAAGCATGAAAGGTTTCTTAAGTGTGATAAGGTTAACAGTGCATACAAACAGAACCTCCTGTTTACACTTAGACGCAAACAGATACCGCTTGCTTCTGTCTTACACTCCAGACTCCCAGTGTTTCACAGTGATAGGGTCTATCAAAGAGTGTCCACCTCCGCCCCCTGGAACATGTGGTCTCTGTGGGGGGGGGACTGTTGAGTCACGGTGACATTGAGTGACAGTTGACACCTGAAAGACAGTGCACTCAGTGACACTCCACCATTGGTTGACACTCAGCGACCCCGTGTCACACCCATCGCCGACCCCACATGTCCCTGACTGTCCCCAGTCCCCCTCCCTGTTACCCCTCCTTGTCACCTCTCTCCAATGAGGAGGATGGCACTGTGCTGCCGTGCCACCAGGAGGGGAGACAGGGTTTGGCACAGTCATGAAGCCAGTGTGACAAGCATCCTGGAGCTGGAGGACGTGTGGATGGGGCGCTCTGAGGGACTCGGTGGTACGGCCACAGGTTCCACTCGGTTTACAGTGGACAATAAATTGATCCTAGTAGTATTTTTCTTTTATTACCACACAGACATTTTTTGGGGGCCGATCCCACGGGGTGACAAAGCAAGAGCGAGAAAGGAAAACGTGCTCACCTATGCCTGAGGTTGCCCTCAAAAATCCCCGCTGGAGACCTAGATTCGTCCAGGAACCTCTGGGGCCCCTCTGATTCTCCCAGGGACCCTTCTGGGACATCCCCCGACCCTATCTGGATCTGACTCCAAGGGGACTCCCTTGACCACCTGGGGCCCCAATCTGGCTGCCCCAACCCCTCTAGGACATCTCCAGATTCTCTTTGCATGGATCCAGGGGTTGAATAGGGGACTTGCTGTTGGGAGGAAAAGAAGGGGTTTTTAATTTAGGCTTTCCATGCTGGGAGAAAAGATTGTGGGGGAGACCTTAGGGGGACACTGGGGGAAGGGAGGGGAACGGGGTCTCAAATGTTGTTTTTGAAAGAGCGTCTGAAAGAGAGTGGAGGGGGATACTCAGTGGTCTGCTGTTGGGAAGCGGCAAGAGGTGAAAAGTGTCATACAAGTGCAGAAAGAACATCTGGGGGCAGACAGAGGGAGGGGGGGGATAGGAGAGCCAGGGGGTTGTGGGGGGCTTCTATGGGGCCAGAAAAGGTGTTCCGGTTGGTTATGTCGGGGAGATGTAAGTCAAATGGGTGGAAGGGAACTGACTATGGGTAGGGAGGAGGAGCGATTGGGGGGAAGTAAAGGGGACTATAGCGGGTCAGGAAAAGGGGTTGAGGAGGTGGAGTGAGATGGGTGGACAAGGACCTGGGGTGTCAAATAGCTGGGCATGGGGGGGTGGTAGGAGACTCTAGGGATCAGAATGCGGGAGGAATGGAGAGTGGGGGGCATTGCGGAGGAGGAGAGCGGATTCTGGGGGTCAGATAGAGGGGACTGGGTGAAAAGGGGGGGGGACCTCCGGGACGCATGGGAGAACCGTGGGCAGGGGGGGACCATAGAGATCAGAATGGGGCACTGCGAACCTAGGAATGAGGGGCTACATCAAATATCCCTGGTATCCTGGTGCTCCATCAAAAGAGGGGTGGCCACGCCAGGGACAAGGGAGGTGATTTGTCCCTCTTACTCTGCATCTTGCTGACGGCCCCATCTGAGTACTGCGTTCCAGGTCTGGATCCCCCAGTACAAGAACGACAGGGAGCTCTGTGGAGAGGGTCCAGACAGGATCGAGCCACCAAAATGATCCCGGGTGATCTTGAGCACTCCCTATGAGGACAGCTGAGCGTAGCGGGCATGTTCAGCCGGAGAAAGAAGGCTGAGGGGTGACCTCATTGCAGCCTTTCAGTACCCTAAAAGGGAGGCTACAAAGAGGAGGGGAATTCAACTATTTGAACAGGGCTTGTAGTGACAGGACAAGGGGAAATGGTTTTAAGTTGAGGGAAGAGGATTTAGGTTGGACATCAGGGGGAAAATTCTTTCAGAACGAGTGGTGAGGTTGCTGGGAACAGGCTGCCCAGAGACGGTTGTGAATGCCCGTCCCTGGAGGTGTTCAAGGCCAGATTGGATGAGGCCCAACTTGGGCAGCCTGGTCTAGCATGAGGTGGGATGATTGGTGCCCTGTGTGTGGCAGGGGTGGTTGGACTAGATGACCCTTGAGGGTCCCTTCCAACCCTGGCTAATTGACACCCTCAAGACCCTCTGAAATCATCCCAAACCCTTCTAAGATGACTCCCACGGCCCCCCCTGGACCCCACGGGACCAACTGGCTGCCCCAAACCCCTTAGGACATCTCCAGATTCTTTGCATGACTCCAGGGGTGGATAGGGGAGTGTGGTGGAGAAAGAAGGGTAATGGGCTTCCATTGTGTGGAAAATAGGTGTTTGGGGGGGAGTACCTTAGGCGGGACACGGGGGGAAGAGGGGGGAATATCGGGTCTCCATGTTGTTGAAAGAGAGTCCTGGAGGGGTGGGGACAGGGATCAGTGTTTGTGTTGGGGGAAAGAGGTGAACCAGAGTTGTCTTACAGCCAGAGAAAAAGGACATCTGGGGGCAGCACGGAGGCGGGGAGAGGAGCGCCAGGGGTTGTGGGGGGCTCTCTGGGCAGAAAAGGAAAGGTTGTCCGGGTTCTGGGGGGATTGGAAAGTCAAAATGGGACCTGATCAGGGGTTCAGGGAGAAAGGAAAGGAACGCATTGGAGTGGGGGGGGACACAAGGGGACTCTAGGGGTCAGAGAAAGGGCGTGCGAGGTGGAGGAGAAGGGTGCCACAAGGACCCGGTGGTCAACTAGAGGGGAATGGGGGGTGGTAGGAGACTCTAGGGATAAGAATGGAGGGAATGGAGTGGGGGCACTTGGAGGAGGAGAGGGGAGCGAAGATTCTTGGGGGTCAGATAGCGGGGACTGGGAAAGGGGGGGGGACCCTGTCGGGACAGACTGAGGAGGGAGACTGTGGCAGGGGGGCACACTAGGGATCAGAACTGCGGCACTGGGACGGGATGAGGGACGGGTGGGGAGGACAGGACTGGGGGACCCTGGGGGTCAGAATGGGGAGGCACAGAGGGGAGGGGTTGGAAGGGACCCCTACAGATCAGAATGGGGCAAATGCAGGGGGCGGGCGGAAGGGCTACTTGGGACTTCGAGGGCGTAACCCCGGGAGTGAAGAGCGTGACACAGAGGGCCTGGGGGTGGTGTGGGCGGATCAGCGGCAGGGTGGACAGGGGTTGAGGGCCAGCGAAAGACAACGGTGGTGGGGGACAGGCGGGGTCGACGCCGGGCAGCCGCCCCGCCGCGCGGAAGCCCCGAGCACCACAGGAGACCCGCGGGGCCGAGGCAGAGCGGCACGAGGCCCTAACTCCCCTTCACCCGGCCCCCGCCCCGGTGCCCCCCAGCCCCCCTGTACGGAGCCGAGGCGGCGTCGCAGCGCGTTGCGGACACGGCTACGACTTTCCGCGTGGCCGGCCCTCCTCGCGTAGCGGCCGTGATGACGTTCATCGGCGGGGACAGACCGTCGCTTATAGCGCCCGGGAACCCGGACGCTCAGGCCGGTCCTGCGAAGCTGCGCTGGACTCATGAGCAGCACGGCGCGGTGCAGCGGACGGAAGAGAACACAGGCGATCGGTTAGACGTGCTGGGGCAGGAAGTTTCGATAACGCTAAGCTCGCTGAAACGAAGTTTTGCTATGGTCGTTCTTGAGCGTTGCGGTGCATGTGAATTCCCACTCTCTGCGCACTCCGCGGACTCGGCTATACACACACTCGCTCGATGGGCTAAGATTCAGCCACGCGAGGCCGCCGTTCCTTCCTTTCAGGCGGGCCCGTTCACAAGTGTGCGATACGCCATCTGACGTGTCTTGCCTGCACTGCCTGCACCGGAAACTCGGGGTTTCCAGATTTCGGGACGCGTTGCTGAAACAAATGTGGCTTACAGCAGAGCTGCTGGCAGACTGTCAGCACTGGAAATCAGCACGGCAGTGAGATGGAGGCAATGATGCGTTCATGTAAGACTCAGAGGGCTTTGGAATGCCTCTGTGGCTGAGCAGTTCCTCGGGAAGCAGTTACACCTGCAAGCTCAATAAGCTGTTCCCTTAGCTGCTGTGTGTACAGCCGTGGAGCTCTGCTCGCCTGACCGCATCTTTTAGATGCGTCCCGTTGAGAGGAACTGAACCAGCAAGGCTTCAGTGCTGAAGCTCTTAAGACATGGAAACGCCTCTCAACTGCTTTATTGGGAGGACGAGAGAACGGCGTTTCAAGGTTCTTAACTCACCGACCTGCAAGCTTGGCAGAGCCCACCCCTCTCGTGCCTTTCCCCCGACGGTTTTGCTAGACAGCATAACGGACAGCCATACAAGGCGTCTCAGAGTGTTTCCTTCTGACGTCTTATTGTGGACGTAAGAATACGTTCCTGGCTCCATTTTGCTCCTGTTTCGCAAGACAGAGATTTAAAACTACGTAAAGTCACTTTTCCACAAAAACGTTCCCACAGAAAGAGGGCATCCAACACTTTCGTAGCTACGGAGGACTCCTCAACCCTTTCCCAGGTATGTTTTTACTGTCTCTTTCCAAAATTTAGAAACAGCAACTGTGCAGACAACACATGGCACAAATCTGCAGGGTGCGGCCAGCGGGGGAGTTTTACCCCGTCTCCTTCCCTGATGTCACTCTGACGTGATAACCCTTAGTCCTCAGTATAACAAAAAATTCCAGTGAACGTGCTTGAAAAGACCGTTCTCCCTTGAGCGTTTAGCTGGCTTGTTTAGCGCTCTTAAAACCCGGCTGTGCAAGTGCTTTGCTTTCCTCCCCACTGTGAGGGGCTTGCTGTCCGGGGCCAACCAGTTATCCCAGGCACATGCAGCAATGAGATGCCGTGGCACGATGGTCGTGTGTGGCGCACGCTGTCTTCCATACCTGTCCCTCCTGCAGCAGTCAGCATCTCTGCGGGTTCTCTTCCCCAGTTTGCAGAGGAATATCAGAAGTGATGCTCTTTTGTGAAAGAGTAAATGGGGCTGACTGAAACAAAAAGGCCAGTTGACATTCCTGACTGGCAGATGAAGCCGCAGCACAGATGCTGCCAGACCCGCCAGTAAAGCTTGGATTGCTAATGAATGCAGTTACCATCTGATGTCGGGCCCGTCCTGGGTATTGGGCGTTGCTCTTCAGATCTTTGTTTTCCTTCTGAGGATTTTGGTCCCGGCAGGGTTTGTGTGCCCCAGGATTCCTGGCAGAGCAAGGGCTGGCAGCAGCCAGGCAGGACGCTGGGTCCCCCTGGGGCCAGCAGCCACAGCCCCCTTGCCCCATATGCACCACAGTGACCCTGCGCCATCCCTCGGACACCTCGAGACCCTCCTCCTCGGCACCAGCACCACAAAGACGAGGGAAGGTCTGGTGGTTTGCCAATGGTTCCCCCTGGAACGGGGCATGGGATGGTGCCCACATCCCATCATCCCTCAGTGTCAGGACTCCAGGGAGATCTCCAGGGTCCCCCTCACCTGTCCTGCTCCAGTCCACCTTATCGGAAGAGAACGTCCTTCCCTAGTCCATCTAAAGACCTTCCTTATGTCCTTCCTTATGTCCAGTCCTAAAGGAGAAGAGAAAGGTATTTGTGAGGGGGTTTCCCCAGTGAGAAGTAAATTTCAGAAAGGGATGCATACAGAGGAAAGCAGGGATGACACACAGAAACATCTCCCAGTTAAGATAGGCAGCTGATTTGGACTGCCCCTGTCCTCAGCAGCTTGCTAAAGGAGAACTTGCACCAAAGCATTTCAGCGCTGGGCCGCTGAGGGAAAGCTGTCAAAACAGGGAGCACTGTGTCCTCTCGCAGAGGACCGGGATGCTTTACCAAGCTGACGACTGACGGCTGCTTTGTTTTTGGCCCAGCTCCCTGAGGAGTGCAGCAGTGCTGAGAGCTGAGAGGCAACGGGGGGGGAATGTTGCACTCCCTTGGAGGATGCTGAGAAATTCCAGTGCGTATGGGCAGGTGCTGGAGAGGAGCGCAGGGTGGCTGTCGTGGCAAGCTGGGCACTCCTGGAGCACAACGGACTGTGCCTTCTGCTAAGGCGACTGCAATCACAGTGAGCAGTGACAGCAGGCATACGAGGCTTGCATCACTGCTTTCCTGGCCGGTCTGGTCTACACTTCCGATCTCGGCCAGCACAAAGCGAGATTAAAGTAGGAGGAGGGAGACAAAAAGTGCTCATAGTTATGGATTGGTTCCATATGCAGAGCGAATGATTGCCTGCTAGTCAGAGCAGGACGGCGCTGCTGTACGGTAAAGCTCACCAGAAGAGCGCTGGCGCTTTGGCATAATGAAACTGCCGCCATTGTCCCTGCCCGAGACGGGACGTCGGGCATCTACAGCCTCCCTGGGCAGCCCCGGGCCAGGCGCCTCGCTGCCTCTGGGGAGGGATTCCTCACACATCTACCTCAATTTCCACTCCTTGACAAGTTCTGGGCAGGGGGGTCAGGTAATGACATGACACAGTACGTGGAGGAGCTGTGGTGTTATTTTCTGTTTATTGCGTTGCTGTGGCGCCTGGTAAGCTCTGGCTACATGACAGCAGTGGTTCTGCAATATGTTAGATGGTGTCCCAAAGCCAATACTTTCTATTTTAATGGTCTCACAGCGCGAGCCCGGAAAAACTCCGTTTGAGCCAGCTAGTGGTTGTGTGGATGTCAGATGGTGTCTGAAAACCCACGTGCTGGGGCTGATCCCAACCTACTGATGGATAGCGGAGCGGAGCGGTAGGGCAGATTGCGTGATTGGGGATGCTGTGGGCTGCTGGCACCAGGTCTGTTTCACCCTGGATAGTGGTGTTCAAGTTTTCTTGCAGGAAAGCCCGCTGAGTGACATTCCCTTGGGCGCACTCCCACCGTCGGAAAGATGGCTGAAGGGGACTGGAGGGGACGGGGAGGATGGTACCCGGGGAGGCTGTGGGTTGCTGGGACCGCTACACTTCCTCCCGGCAGCCGTTGCTGGTCGCTGGATAATGCCCAGGCCCAACAGGACCCTGGGGGGGACGCTCCACCTCCTAAAGGATGGTGAGAGGAGGGTGGTGGAGGCAGCGGGGCGGCCTGGGGGACCCGGGGCGGCCCGGCCTGTCTGCCTGGGGCAGCCACGGCCTTCCTTTGAAAGGACCGGTGGATGGCGGAGCGAGGAGGGGCAGGGGGTGCCTGAGGAGGGAACTCCCGTCCCTGAAGGATCGCGGAGGGGAACGGGAACGTGGTGACGCTGCCATGGCGACGGCGGGGGGCTGCCGGGCCGGCGCTGGCGCTTCCCCACGGCAGCGGCTGTCCTGTCGGACAGTTTCCCCGATGTCTCGTTGCGGGGATTTCCTGCCATCTCGACCCATGGTGGAGGAGAGCGGTGGAGAGCGGGTGCTGGGGGGGGCTGGGAGCTGCTGCGGCCTGGTCTTTTCCCGTGCCAGTGTTTCCAGGTGCTCGATGAGTCCCGAGCTGCCACTCTGGGGAGCGCTTGCTCACACCTCATCACGGATGCTGCGAGAAGAGGGGCGAGGGCACAGTACGGGGTGCCTGAGGGGGCACACTCCCGTCCCTGAAGCGATCGTGGAGGGGAACTGGAACGTGGTGCAGTTGCTGGGGAGGCGAGGGGCTGCTGGGCGGGCGCGCTTCCCACAGGGCAGCGGGCTGTCCTGTCGGGAAACAGTTTCCCGAGGTTTCTGCCACTCCTGCAAGGGATCGCTTACACTTTTTTTTTTTTCTCCGACGATGTGGAGGGATGTCAGAGGTGGTGATGGGGCTGTGGGGGGGGCTTGGGGGCTGCTGGTGGACTGTTTACAGTGGCAGTGGTTTTAAAGGTGTCTGATGAATTTTTTTTTTTTGCCCCCGAGCTGACCACTTCTGGGGGGGTTCTCCCACTCCTCAAGGATGCGTGGGAGAGGGGGAGGGCAGAGGGTTGTGACGGGGGGGGACTGGCTGGGGGGTCGCCGGCCTCTCAGGATTCCCAGATGCAGCGGCTGTCAAGGGTGCCGACGATGCCCCCAAGCCGACACGCTGAGGGGGCCGCTACCGTCCCATCTAAGGATGGTGGAGGAGGACGGGGGGGGCGGCACAGTCGATGCCCGCTGGGGCCGGCGGGCCGCTGGGCGTCGCTCATCTGCCGGGGGCAACGTTTGGGTGCCGGCCCGCATGACCGCCCAAGCTCCGCCCCGGGCGTGTTCCTTCTGCCCCTTGAAGGATGGTGGAGGAGACGGGGGGGTGTGGGGCGGGCGTCGATGCCAGGGGCCGGGGGGGGCCCGCTGTGGCCTGTCGCTCGTATCCACCGGGATTGGGACCCAGGCAGGTGGGCGCGGGCGCCGAGGCCGGGGTGTAGCGAGCAACGCGCGGCCGTCCAGCCTGGCAGGGGCCGATCCGGTGCATGCCTGCCATGCGGCAGGCGGGAGGTTGTTCCCGCACAAGTGGTTGGCTGATGGCTCTGCCTGTCGGCCGCTCGACGTCAGCAGGATCCGTTCGTCTGACTGCGAGCTGAGCTGCTGCCTATCGTTTCCTGACCGCTTCATCAGCTCGCAGCCAGGGCCTGCGGAGGAGAGGAACGTGCTGATGGGCGCCAGGAGAGCCCTTGCTCTCCTTCCTCAATGGCAAAGAGCGCCCTCGGCTCCCCTAGCCTTGTCTCGGTCGCCCAGCGGCTAAGAAGGGCCGAAGCAAATTAAAACTCTGACACGTACAAAATCTCCGACCACGTTAGGGCAACACGCTAACTGGCCTCTCTGTGTGCTTTCATAGAAATGCTCCTGGCTCACGGCAGCCCTACATAACGAGTTGGGCCGGATGAGGGCTGGGGGTGAACAAAACTCACTGCTTTCTCTTCCTGCCACCACCAGGAAAGAAGACAGCCGAATCATCGCTAGCCGTAGGAGGGACACATCCGGGACAGCTGCCGGCAAGGCCCGGTACAACTTCTGTGCATCTTTAACTTGCTCGGCGTTTGCACGTCCTTCACCATCCACACATGGGGAATAAAGTGGTCGTTGCGTGTCTGTGCCATAGCGCATCTCGCAGGAGCCTCTGACCCCTTGCCACACACACTGCATCTTTTGCATTTTGTTGCCTCCTGGAACAATCCTCAGTGCTGCTGCAATGCTTTTTCCCTGATTCAGGTGGAGCAAAGGGAACTCCAAAGGCGCGCCCACAGCAAACGCACTCCGGAGGCCCTTTGCCTCTCACGCTTGTACATTTCTGTCTCTGCCACCGGTCCAGACCTCCTGGGCCACGGGATTGCTCCTTCTTCTCCATTTGTGCTCTAAGATTTCTTGCATCGCCCCCCTCGCCTTCTGAGGGCTGGTGGTAGGTTTGTAGTGCTGCTGCAGGCAGGCCACACTGTGACCCTTTGGGGCACGCTGTCTGACTAGCAAATTCTCATTAGAGCCGAAGGAGAGCGCGTGGATCCGTTTAACCAAGCGCTGCTATGAGTGACCTGGTGCACAGAACAATTGCTGTGTCGGCAGGGAGTGCTGCACTGAGGCTTCCCCCCTCCAATCGGGAACCACTCCTCGGGGGCAGAGTCCGGCCCTTCTCCGCAGGCACCTGAACCTGCTCTCCCTTTTTGCTATTCCCCTCGGCATGGGCTACAACTTGCACTCTCCAACTTTCTCCCCCTTACGACCTCTGCCTGATGGTTGCTTACCTGGATTCTCCGAAAAAACCCATAGACCAGTTATGTGTTTGCCTTTCCCCGGGCCTCTGACAGCACTGTGAAGAACGATGAGAAAGGCCAACGTAGTCTCAGCAAACGGTGCAGGCAAGAGTGAGGCAGGACGGGAGGCTCCCTTGTGCCCACTGACACCAGTATGAGTCAGTGCATTCCCTCTGGACCCTAAGCTTGCAGGGGGATCCGCTTCCAGCGCTGCTGGCGTTGCCAGGCGCCTCAAGGGAGGCACACCAAAGCTCTGGAATGCAGGGACTGTGGCAGGAGGTACGTTGGAGGGTCCTATTTCCTCTCCCTCATCTGCTGATTTGGTTCCCCCTGCCTGTCACCAAAAGGCACAACCGTTCTAAGTGCCCTGGGAAGCTGAGGTTTGTGACGGGAGGGGAGCCACTTAACCACGGACACGAGCTCTAACGAGCGTGGGAGTGTACGAGGGGATTTACCCTGCGAGCGCCAGTCGGGTGCTTGGCCTTTGTTTCCACCGCTAGGGACGTGCATTGTGCGACGGCCTGACTTGCTGAAATGCATCCCGTGCACAGGCTCTCCGTCTGTCTCTTTAGAAAGGAGGTTAAGGAGAGCGGGGCTGTAAGTAACTGATGCTCTTCACTCACGCGAAAAATGGTATCTCGGATTCTGGGCGGCACCGGTCTCTAGGCACTGGCAGTCAAGTCTACTGAACGAAGCCTGGGCTTTCTTTTTGTGGTCTTGCGCCTCTTCCTAGTCCAAGCTGCGTGCCATTCGTGAGACAAACTGAAGTGCTGCCACACTTTCCAGTTGAGAGCACAGACAGCAAGACCTGTCCTCCTGCTGGGAGGAGACCAGCAGGTTGCAGGCAGGCTTCTGTTCACGGTGCCCTTGTGCGATTCTGGCAAGTTGCAAGATGATGCTACAGCCAGTTCAGACCCACAGGGTCCACCACGCAGGGCTCGACTCCATCCTTTCCTGCTGTTCACGTCACTTTCTCCACTTATTAATCTAGAAACTAAGCTTTCCCGAGTCTTTCTGTGACCAGACAGAAAGAAAACCCACCATGTGCTGCCTTCTCCTTCCATCATTTGCTTGTCAGGGAACATGGGCAGAGCCCCTCTGCGGATATTTTCCAGGCTTTTGATGCCTCTTTCATTCTCAGGACCTTAAAAAGAAAGCTCATGAAAGTTTAAATTTCAGACAAAGTCACTGACCGAATGGTCTTGTGGTTGAAGTCAATAAAGAAGAGGCGCCACCCGGGGACGCCCTGTGGGGCTCCAGCCAGGAGGCAGCCAAGGGCTTTTTGCCGGCCTTCCCTGGGGCACTTCTGCACCCAAGGATGAGGAGAACTTCCATCGCACGACTGGCAATCTACACAGTGCATCATAACAGAGTTACGAAGTTTGCAGAGGATGCCAGTGGGCAGTTGGCTGGCACCAGCAGCTTTCTGGCTACTCTCTCCGGGCCACGTGAAAAATCCTCAGAGACAGCGTGGAATGAGACGAATCATGTGGTTTTTTACTGACAGATCTCTGATGTACAGAGACCAAGCCGCCGGACCATGGGAGCACGCATCACCCAAGACAACAGTGTGACTACCAGCTTCTCGTGCAGTTAGAAATCACCCAGGCAGTTGAAACGTCTGAACCCTCCCTTGACTACCGTCAAACCACATGTGAGCAGAGAGAAGCCCGTGAGATGAAGGCTGGTGACTTACCTCTGGCATCCAGCCCCAGGCTCAGGGACAGGACTCCCTTCTGGTCCTCCACCCCAAAAACCGGTCCTGCAGGCCCCAATGTCGATCCAGACACAGGTGAGGGACAGCTTCCGCTGCACCGGTACCCTGGTTCTTTTTTCCCGCAGGACCTGCGAGGACTGATGCCAGGTCGGGGAATGACAAGCCCAAACGGCAAACGTTAGAGGGTCCGTTCTCTCCTCCAAAGAGTGGCACGGGTGCCTTCCCACACATATGTGAAAGCTCTCCAAATAAGAACTACTCCGACTGACCTGCGTTACAGCCTTCGAGCACAAAAGCGCCCCTGAAAGACCCTGGAGGTTCTGACACCCAAACTAAACTATGGACCGCGCTAACTTTTCTGCCTTCAAGGGAGCCAGGCACACACTTAACTCCTCTGGTTTCCCCCTGAGGCACAAAAGCAGTCATCACCCCAATCATCTGGTTACGGACGCACCATCATTAGAACTCAAGAACAGAAAGGAGGGATGTTCCCGTTGCACGTTGTGATCTCTCCCTCAGTGATGATGGGTGAGGCTCAGCTAAGGATGGCACACTAGGCCGTGATTGCCAAAGCCCCAGGGTGACCTGGAGCCCGGCATGGCAGCTCTCTCCGAAGTCTCCAGGCCACGTGAAACAGCCCTCCGGGCAACCGGTGGAAGAGCACCCCAAGGAAAAGACACCCGAAGCCATTGGGGCTCCGGCCGTTGGGGCTCTGCTGCGGAACCGTTGATTTGTCGTGTGGGGAGCAGCACGAAAGCCGTGAGCAGATAGGCTCCCGCTTTTCCCAGCCGCCGCTTCGAGCTTCCACCTTAGGAACACCCCCGGGCGAAGACGTTGCTCAGCCAAGCCCGCAGGGGGCCAGGCCCGGCACGGCGGGTAGCCAGCCCCTTGCCAGGCGCTTGCTTTCCTCCCCCGCCTCGCCCGGATACTGACGCCAGACTGCCCGTCCCCCAATTCCAAACACAACCAGGAAGGCAAGCCCCAGGGCGGCGCGGCACACGGGGACGAGCGCCCGGAGCTCTCGCCCTCGCCGTCCCATCCCGTTTTGGCCACCTCTCTGCCCACCCCACCCGCTGCCGGCGATGCCACGGAATAGCGGCAGAGTCTCCCGGAACACGCGGCCGTTCCAGGAGGAGGAGGGAGGAGCGAGGCGGGCGGGGGCCGTGGCCCCCACACTCCCGCCTGCTGCCACCGCCGCGCCGCAGCCACAGCGAGTGCTGTGGGCTGCACAGAAAAGCCTGGGGCACCGCTGGTTGCATTGTGGCTCACGGCCTACCGGGCGGGGCGTGCGACCCAGCGTCCCCGTGATGCGCATCTGCTTCCGCACACCAGGGCACGGGCTTCCCCCTGGGGGCTCGCCGTTGGCGGCTGCCGTTGCTGGGTGAGGATTCCCAGCATCCGGAGCGGCAGGAGAGACCGCTGCTCGTCGCCCTTGTTTATATGGACGGCCACGGAAATGGGGATATGCTGGAACGGCTCGGCCTGGGATCAGGGGACATAGACACGCGGCGCTGTTCAAAGGAGAAAGAACATCACTCAGTGTTGTTTTATGCTGCGTGCCAAAATCAAGACGATCACTTTTCTTCTTGTAAAGCCAAAGCAGAAAGCCGGTTCTCTCAGGGACATTTCCCTCACCCTGCCCACCCCCACACTCTACCTCTCATTTTCTCTACTCCCATCTCTCCTTCCTTCACTCCCTCTTCCTCCCTTCCCCCTTCTTTTCTCCCTCTTCCCCCTGCCCCGTCCCGCCCTTGCCTTATCGCCCAAATTACTATCCACGCTCTTCTCTGAATTCTTCGGATTCTCCTGCTCCTTTGCTGCTCTCTTGCCGTGTTTCCTGTGCAATGCTATGGCATTGCTCCTTTCCGTATTTCGGGAAAGGCCCATCTTCCGTAGCTTTAGTCTTCACCTTTTCACTTGCTTTTTTCTCTATTCGCTTTGCTTGCTTTCTTCTTGAGTCCTGTGTTCGATTTTACTTCATTATTTTCTAGCTCTTCTTTCTCCTTTTATTTTTTTCTATTTCATTTTTCTTTTTGGTCTTTTTTTCCATTAACTTTACTTTTTTGCGCTTTTTCATTCGGTTGTCCTCTTCACCTTTTTTTTTTCGTATTTTTATGATATATTCTTTTTTTCTTTTCTCTATTTTGTTTCTTTCTTTTTCCTTTTTTTTCTTTTTCCATGTTTTCATCCTTTTTTTCTTTTATTCTTTCTTGTTTTTTCTTTCTTTTTTTTTCTCTTTTTCTCATGTAATTTTTTCTTCTTTTTTTTTCCCCTCTTATTCCTATTTTTTTTCTCTTTTTCTTTTCTCTTTTCTGAATTTTAATCACTAGGTTTTCTTTCCCCCCTTTAAACGAGCCCACACCCCTCATCTCTTCGGGAGACATGCAATGGTGGCTGGTAGTGCCAAGCTCCTCCTGTGGCAGGTCTGCTTCCAGCCCACAGCCCAAAGACCAAAACCCCTCTCCCTTTGGGCCCAGCTCTTCTCCTTTCCGCGCTGCTCTGTGGCAAGCCGGGCTCAGCTCTTTCCCACATTCTCCATTCCTGAAGGTTGCATTTTTTTATCTTGCCTTGCTTTTGCTTTTGCTGTGCTATGTTTAGCTTCTCTCTTACCTGCTTTCTCTACATTAATATGCAGTGCTTTTTACTTTTTCTTCTTTCTTTCCTCTTTCTTTCTATTTTCCTTAAACCCTCCCCCGTTTCTTTTTTGTCGTTACTGTCTTGTTTTGTTCATGGTTGTTTGCTTTTTAGTCTTTTTTATCTTTGGCTCTACCTTCTTATTTTATTACTTTTTCTTTAGCCCCTGAAGTTATTTATATTCCATCTGTTGGCCCCCTTTATCCCCCTGTGTTTCTGATCTGGGCCACCCTCTCTTACGTGTGCCTCCTCTCCCCCACATCACCCTATAGCCCCCTATTCCCCCATACTTACTATAGCTACACATCAGTCCCCTAGAGCTCCCCTACAGCCTTCTGTAGGCTCACATCCTTCACTATGTCCCACCTACCACCCCTCCACAGACCCTATCGCGCCTGTTTCTTCCTATCTTCACCCATCGCCATTCTCCCACTGCTCCCTCTAGCCCCATATGGAGCGATTGTCTGAGGGAGTATCACGCCAGCATGTGCCGGGGATGATCCCGGGGGATCCGTCCTAGCCAGCATGGGTTATGAAGGGGCCGGTTCCTGCTTGACCCACCTGATCTCTTCTATATTCCAGTGGCCCATCTGGCGGATGAGGAAAGCTGTTGATGTGGTCATACCTGGACTTAAGCAAGGCTTTTGACACCGTCCTCCACAGCATTCTCCTGCAGAAGCTGACAAATCATGGCATAGACAAGCGTACCCTCCGCTGGATAAAAAAACTGGCTGGATGGCCAAACCCAAATAGCTGTGGTGAATGGAGTTAAATACAATTGGTGGCCAGTCACAAGTGATATTCCCCAGGTCTCAGTATTGGGGCCAGTTCAATTTAATACCTTTATCAATGACCTGGATGAGGGCATTGAGTGACCACCCTCAGTAAATTCGCAGACGACACCAAGTTGGGTGGATTTTAGTGTGGATCTGCCTGGCAAGTAAGCTGAGGCATACAGAGGGATCTGGACCGGATGGAGGCTTGGCTGAAGACAATGGGAGATGAGGTTTTCACGAGACCAAATGACGGCCCCTGCACTTCGGCTAAACAACCCCCAGGCGACGCTAAGGCTTTGGGGCGGGTGGCCTGGAGGAACTGGTGGAAAAGGACATGGGGATGTTGATTGATTGCTGGCTGAATATGAGCCACAGTGTGCCCAGGTGGCCAAAGAGGGCCAAACGGGCATCCTGGCTTGCATCAGAAATAATGTGGCCAGCAGAACTAGGGAAGAGAGGTGATGTTCCCCGATCACGCACACTTGGTGAGGCCGCACCTTGAGTGTTGTGTCCAGTTTTGGGCCCTCACCACAAAAAAGACAATGGCGGCCCTGAGTGTGTTTCAGCGGAGGGCAACAAAGCTGGTGAGGTGCGTCTGGCACACAGGCCATATGAGGAGAGGCTGAAGGAGCTGGGAAATGTTCAGCCTGGAGAAGAGGAGGCTCAGGGATTGGGAGACCTCATTGCTCTCTAACTTCTGAATGGGAGGTTGTAGTGAGCTGGGGGTCGGTCTCTTCTCTTGTTCTGTCATTCGTGCATAGGAAGCAGAGGGACATGGTTTCAAGCTAGGCAGGGGGATTCAAGCCGGACATTAGGAAAGTATTACTTTTCAGGAAAGGTGCAGGCACTGGAATGCCCTGCCCAGGGGAGGTAGGTGGAGTCGCCGACCCTGGGCTTGTTCCAGGAACGGACTGGATGTGGTGTTGAGGGACATTGCGTTTAGCTGAGCTATTGGTTTTATAGGTGCAACAGTTGGACGGTGATCTTTAGGTCCTTTCCAACCTGGTATTCTATGATTCTTTATATCCCCTTCTAGCCCCAACCTAATTTGCCCACTGCAGACATCTTGTAACAAACAAAATTCTCGTATATCCTCCCCCCAAGCCCCCCTATATCCCTCCCACAGTCTACCCGCTTGGCCGCCCCTCCCCAACCCCCCCAAGCTCCCTATGGCACTGTATCCCCCCCATAAGCTCCTCACAGCCCTCTATTGCCCCCAATCCCCCTAGACCCACCCCTAGAGCCCCATATACCCCAATCCCCTACCACAGCCCACTCGCCCACAAAAGCCCCGTGTGCCTCCCTATATCCTAACAGCCTTCCGTAGCCCCCTGCCCCCCCACAGCCCTCCCTAGGGGCGGGACGGAGATGCACCGGACCAATGAGAGATGGGGGGTGCGATGGCTATGGGGTGGATCTGATGGATATGGGATGGGCTATGGATATAGGATGG
This sequence comes from Lophura nycthemera, assembly GCA_021292215.1. Taxonomy (NCBI): domain Eukaryota; kingdom Metazoa; phylum Chordata; class Aves; order Galliformes; family Phasianidae; genus Lophura; species Lophura nycthemera. The sequence continues at coordinate 76,543 of JADANK010000379.1, read as the reverse complement.
AATACAGAATGGGATAAAGTCGTGGGATATGGATATGGGATGGCTATGGGGTGGATCTGATGGATATGGGATGGCTATGAGATAGGGCTCTATTGGTTATGGGGCCAGAGGGGCTATGGGGCCAGGATGCTGCAGTGACCTTTGTCCCCAAAGATCCCCCTCCAATGTGAGATGTGGAGCCCCACAGCTGCTCCTCTGCCCTTTATTATTTACATGGGGGTGTGGGGGGGGCATCCCCCAATCCCCCATTATCAAAAAAAAAAATCTTAATTACAAAAGTAAGGGGTGTCACCTCCGCCCCCTGGGAACAATGTGGTCTGTGGGGGTGGACTGTGAGTCACGGTGACACTTGAGTGACAGTGACATCTGAAGACAGTGACACTCAGTGACACTCCACCATGGTGACACCAGCGACCCCGTGTCACACCCACGCCAGACCCCACATGTCCCTGACTGTCCCCAGTCCCCCTCCCTGTACCCCTCCTTGTCACCTCTCTCCAATGAGGAGGATGGCACTGTGCTGCCGTGCCACCAGGAGGGGAGACAGGGTTTGGCACAGTCATGAAGCCAGTGTGACAAGCATCCTGGAGCTGGAGGACGTGTGGATGGGGCGCTCTGAGGGACTCGGTGGTACGGCCACAGGTTCCACTCGGTTTACAGTGGACAATAAATTGATCCTAGTAGTATTTTTCTTTTATTACCACACAGACATTTTTTGGGGGCCGATCCCACGGGGTGACAAAGCAAGAGCGAGAAAGGAAAACGTGCTCACCTATGCCTGAGGTTGCCCTCAAAAATCCCCGCTGGAGACCTAGATTCGTCCAGGAACCTCTGGGGCCCCTCTGATTCTCCCAGGGACCCTTCTGGGACATCCCCCGACCCTATCTGGATCTGACTCCAAGGGGACTCCCTTGACCACCTGGGGCCCCAATCTGGCTGCCCCAACCCCTCTAGGACATCTCCAGATTCTCTTTGCATGGATCCAGGGGTTGAATAGGGGACTTGCTGTTGGGAGGAAAAGAAGGGGTTTTTAATTTAGGCTTTCCATGCTGGGAGAAAAGATTGTGGGGGAGACCTTAGGGGGACACTGGGGGAAGGGAGGGGAACGGGGTCTCAAATGTTGTTTTTGAAAGAGCGTCTGAAAGAGAGTGGAGGGGGATACTCAGTGGTCTGCTGTTGGGAAGCGGCAAGAGGTGAAAAGTGTCATACAAGTGCAGAAAGAACATCTGGGGGCAGACAGAGGGAGGGGGGGGATAGGAGAGCCAGGGGGTTGTGGGGGGCTTCTATGGGGCCAGAAAAGGTGTTCCGGTTGGTTATGTCGGGGAGATGTAAGTCAAATGGGTGGAAGGGAACTGACTATGGGTAGGGAGGAGGAGCGATTGGGGGGAAGTAAAGGGGACTATAGCGGGTCAGGAAAAGGGGTTGAGGAGGTGGAGTGAGATGGGTGGACAAGGACCTGGGGTGTCAAATAGCTGGGCATGGGGGGGTGGTAGGAGACTCTAGGGATCAGAATGCGGGAGGAATGGAGAGTGGGGGGCATTGCGGAGGAGGAGAGCGGATTCTGGGGGTCAGATAGAGGGGACTGGGTGAAAAGGGGGGGGGACCTCCGGGACGCATGGGAGAACCGTGGGCAGGGGGGGACCATAGAGATCAGAATGGGGCACTGCGAACCTAGGAATGAGGGGCTACATCAAATATCCCTGGTATCCTGGTGCTCCATCAAAAGAGGGGTGGCCACGCCAGGGACAAGGGAGGTGATTTGTCCCTCTTACTCTGCATCTTGCTGACGGCCCCATCTGAGTACTGCGTTCCAGGTCTGGATCCCCCAGTACAAGAACGACAGGGAGCTCTGTGGAGAGGGTCCAGACAGGATCGAGCCACCAAAATGATCCCGGGTGATCTTGAGCACTCCCTATGAGGACAGCTGAGCGTAGCGGGCATGTTCAGCCGGAGAAAGAAGGCTGAGGGGTGACCTCATTGCAGCCTTTCAGTACCCTAAAAGGGAGGCTACAAAGAGGAGGGGAATTCAACTATTTGAACAGGGCTTGTAGTGACAGGACAAGGGGAAATGGTTTTAAGTTGAGGGAAGAGGATTTAGGTTGGACATCAGGGGGAAAATTCTTTCAGAACGAGTGGTGAGGTTGCTGGGAACAGGCTGCCCAGAGACGGTTGTGAATGCCCGTCCCTGGAGGTGTTCAAGGCCAGATTGGATGAGGCACGCAGCCTGGTCTACGAGGTGGGATGATTGGTGACCCTGCTGTGGCAGGGGGATTGGAGATATGATCCTTGAGGTCCCTTCCAACCCTGGCAATTCTGTGATTCTGTGAGGGGACGGGGGGGGAGACAGACTGGGGGACCCTGGAAGTCAGAATGGGGGAGGCGCACAGAGGGGATGGGTGGAAGAGGACTACAGTGATCAGAATGGGGAAATGGAGGGGGGGAACGGGGAGAGGGCGTAACCCCGGGAGTGACACAGAGGGACTGGGGGGGGTGTGGGCGATCAGCGGCAGGGTGACAGGGGGGGAGGGCAGCGAAAGACACGGGGTGGGGGAGGCGGGGAGACGCAGGGCAGCCGCCCCCGCCGAGCGGAAGCCCCGAGCACCGCAGAGACTCCGCGGGCCCGAAGCAGAGCGGCACGCGGCCCCCAATCCCCTTAACCCGGCCCCCGCCCCGGTGCCCCCCAACACCCACCTGTAGGAGCCGAGGCGGCGTCGGAACGGTGCGGGACACGGCACGACTTCCGCCGTGCCGGCTCCCTCGCGTCGCAGGCGTGATGACGTCACTCGGCGGGGGACGGCGCGTGCGCACTCAGGCGCCGTCGCCATGGCGACGCCGTCACGCATGCGCTTGTCGCTGCGGGGACGGCTGCACGCGCTGCCAGGTGGGACGTGCGCGCTGTCGCCATGGCAACGCAGTCTGCACGCACGGCCTGAAGCCCGAGTGGAGCTCCAGGGCAGCAGGGGGCAAAGAGGACGGGAGGGGGGGGGGGACGGAGAGCCCTCAGGGATCTCCTGGGGAGGTGGGGGAGGGGTCAGGGGGAGGCAGGCAGAGCTCCGAGGATGGCGGCGCTGAGTGGGGCTGAGAGGAGACCCGGGCGGCTCCGAGCTCGGGCTAAGGGGTCGCTCCCGCGCGCTGCGGCTCAGCCAATCGGAGCCGGTGACGCTGCCGCTGGCCAATGCGAGCCGGGCGGGACGGAGCTGCACGACAATGAGAGGCGGGGGCGGGAAGAGCTGCCACCGGACCAATGAGAGCAAAGCACACTGGTTCCGCCTGGCCCGCTCCGAGCCCCAGGCCTACCAGGCGCATCGCGGAACGTAGGCTGCTCCGCAAAGCGGGGCTGGACATCCGCACACAAGAAGGTCATCGGACCAAATTCGGAGCTGGCACCAAGCTTTTCCCAGAAGCTCTTTGCCGTCAGCTCAGCCATCGTGTTTCATTCCCTCCTCAGCTCAATCCCAAAGTGTTGGCCACACCTGCCAGCAGGCGTTACCTCCGGCCTTGTCACTGGTCAGGGCTTCAACGGCACCGAGTTTGCTTCTGGTGACGTGCGGAAAATCAAACCCTATGGCCTGTGCGGATATAGAGGAGGTATGTTTTATTGGCAGTTGTGCAAAAGCCCTGGTGCAAGGGAGGTAATTCCTCCAAGCTTGCACACCGTCTGGAAAAATCGTGCTGCAGATATAGGACGAACTAATACATAATCAGTAGTTTCCCAGAATTCGGATGCATATTCATTATACCCCAAAAGCATGCAGACCCTCCCCTGTTGCGCGTGCGTAGTGGGTCGTGGGTTGAAGAATTTGTTGTCTTTTTCGGGAAGGCTTCTGACCTTCCTCGCCATAAACTCCTGACAGAGAAGGAGGGGCATCCCCCAAACTAGTTTCGTCTTGCTCTGTGGACATCTAATCACCTTCCTGCCAGATATCTCTGAGTTGTTCTCAAACCTTAGCCAGCATGGCCTTCATCCCCCTCACTATCTCAGACCCAGTGTCTGCTGTCCCCCCTTCTCTAACGAGCTCTACATTCCTGCTTCTATAAATTATCTCTAACTATCCCTCTCTATCCCCCCCTATTTTCAGTTACTGTGAAACCTTCTTTCTGCCTTTCTTTTTCTTATGGGGCCCCTTTTCTACCTTTCACTGGGGTCCTCATTCACCTCACTGTGTTAACACTCAAATGTTCTTCTTTCCTCCTCCAAATAAAATGTTTTGCAGACTAGAGGAATAGAAGGCTGAATTTGGGACACCCACAGTCTGCAAAATAGTCTGCCACATGGAAACAGCATTCAAGGCCGGTGCCAAGGGGTGCAGCTGCAAGCCACAAGAGAAATACCACCTTGCAGCCCTTCTCCTTTAAAGCAGAAGGGAACACCTTAGGAAGATGGAGCACACTTCATAAGCTCAAAATCCAGCACGTCAAGTTGGCAAGAGAGGATTCTGAACTGCTGATTTGCGGAATCAAACTCTCAAACTCTCTAACCCACATAAGGTTATGAGAGCAGATACATCTTCATTTCAGTGCTGCGCCACACGCTGGGTGCAAGGGGGATCACTCCTCCTAGTTTGCACACAGAGAATAGGATCCCAATACATTTGTAAGCCAATCCATACATATTTAACAGTATTTCCCAAGACCTATTGAAATATTCATTACTTTTTCGGGAATTCATTTACATACTGTTCCTCCCCCTAGTGCATGCGCAGTAGCTTCCATTGGATGAAGGCTCGACGTCTTCCTCTTCACCTAGTGGTCGTCTCTGGATGATGTCAGACATCTTCCTCGCCATGTCCTTCCGACCTTTGTCCTAGTTCTGAGCTCTTCTCCCACCCTGCGTGCCTCAGCAATTTCTTGTCTTGTTTGTCCTCCCTTTCCATTGTTTTCTCATTGGCCCCTTTCTGCTGACTTGAGGAGGCCTCCTTTTGAGAATGTGCTTGGGCAAACAAAAGTAAAACCAAGCAATTCCTTCTGAGTTAACAAAAGTTAAACTAAGCAAATTCCTTTTGAGTTAGCAAAGGCAAGCAGTGTTATGGACCCCTTACATCTCATTAGTGCTGGGCTGATGGCTCAGCTGGGGTTGTGCAAACCCTTCCCAAGGCTTTTGTTCAGGCTGTCCCCGCAGCTGCAGATGCCTTTAGCGCACAGCTGCGGGCCCTGAGCATGTCCAGCATCTGCACCAGCTCCGGCATTGGGCCGTGTAATAGACGCTGAAAAGCTGACAGCCTGTGGGCTCACTGGAGCACACGTGGAGAACGCCCGAGCAGCACGTCAGTAAAGTGCAGCCCGGGCTGCCTCGTGTGAAGGGCACGCGCTGCTGAGAACGTGCCCTGGAAGTGAGCGCAGTGTGCGTGCTGAGCTGGATGGGAACAGCGTCGCCTGGTGGGGTAGGAGGGAAATGCAGCTCGCCGAGGCATTCATTGGTGCAATGAGGGAACTGGGCTTGTTTAGGTTGGAAAAGAGAAGGCTCCGGGTAGACCTCATTGTGGCCTTCCGGGACTTGAAGGAAACGTATGAAGTGTAGGGGGAACGGCTGTTTACGAGGGTGCATAGTGATGGGTCAAGAGGGAATGGTTTTAAATTGAGACAGGAGGAAGTTTTTCACTCAGAGGGTGGTGATGCCCACCACCTCTTGCTCAGAGAGGTTATGGATGCCCCCTCCCTGGATGCATTTGAGGCCAGGCCGAGTGTGACTCAGGGCAGACTGGTCTGGTGAATGGTGACCGTGCACACAGCAGGGGGTTGGAAACTAGATGATCTTTGAGTTCCTTTTCAACTCAGGCCATTCTATGATTCTATAATAACCTACAGATCTTCACTCTAACACATCATTTTAGAGAAGCTCACAAAACTCCAAAGTAATCATGAATCTATTACGGAAGATCTATATCGAGTAGGAGTCTTGACCACAAGGTTCCAGGGATCTCTGTGCAGGTATGACCTCGAGAGACATCACTGCTTGAGGAGAGATCCTGCCGTGCAGCCCACTGCTGTGCAGGAGGGCTCAAGGGGCACTTGGGCTGCTCTCTATTTTGGGGTAAGATGACTGACTCATTGCCATGCTTTGTCTTAAGTCCCAGGCTCAGTAGGCCCTCAGCTGTTGTACTGAAATGTCAGCTATCAGTTCTTTCAGCCCCCGAGTTTTAGACAACTTTGTGATGGTTAATCAGATTTAGCCAGAGTGTTACCAGTGCTGATGCTGATTGTCTTCCTGTGCAAGGCCTGCTGTTCCATCCCCCAGGCTGTGTCCTTGCAGATGGGCTGTGAAGGGCTGGGCTGGGACAGGGACTGCTGCATTCCCTCACAGCTCCCCTGCCATTTCTCTTGTTCCTGCAGGCTCCAGTTCAACTTCTGCCTTCCAGCCGTGATCGTCTCACCTGCAGGAGAGCAGCAGATGGCCACAGCACATCCATGTCAGGTAGGGGCTGGGGGAAGCGGGCAGGAGAGGCCGAGGGGCGAGGGATGTGAATGCCAGGGGAGAGGGAGGTGCCCTCATGCAGCACGTGTGTGCTGGGGCCAGAGAAGCGGCTGGGACGGGAGTTTGTGTCCTGTGCGAGCTGCTTCCCTGGGCCTTGGCTGTTCCCAGCAAGGAGCCTGTTTGCTTGCAGGAGCCCGTGAGCTTTGCGGAGGTGGCCGTGTATTTCAGCAGGGAGGAGTGGGCGCTGCTGGACCCTGCGCAGCGAGCGCTCTACCGGGACGTGATGCTGGAGACGTACCAGTGCGTGGCCTCGCTGGGTGAGGGCTTTGCTGCCTTTCCTCCTCGTTAGGGCACCTTTGGCTGTGCAGAATGAGCCTCTGCAGGCCAGGCTTGAATAATCGCGATAGAGTTACTTGTAAACCAACACCACAGTGACGGTAAGAAAAGGAACACAGAGAATCATGAGATTGAGAGTGGCTTAGAGTGCTCAGCACTCTGATAAAAGCCCCAGAATCATTGCTGGCAAGCTGGCATCAGCCAGGAGGGGGAAGGCCATCTCCCTGCAAACAGCCTTTGTGCTGTTGCACTGCATGATGCTGCCAGCTGCAGCATACAGATCACTCCCAAGTTACTCCTTTAGCATTTATTGGCTTTCTGTTCCATTCCCATGTACATTTTTGAATCCTCAAACACAGAGCAGTTGGGAAAAAAATGATGGAAACATTCAAATGGGGATGTGTTTACACAGTGTCATTCAGAGGCTAATTGTGATTTCACCATGGGAAGGACACAGAGTGGAGTAGTTGGAGAAACAGATGTGTCAGAATGATGAAAATATTCTCATCTCCCCTCTTTCTCTCACTGAAGCTCCACTTCCAGCCCCCAAACCCGTGATGATCTCCTTGCTTGAAGGAGGGGAAGACCCCTGGATCCCAGATGTGCGTAGCCCTGAAGCCATGTCAGGAGACTTCAACCCAGGTGAGGTGGCGGAGGGAAGGGGGAGGTTGGGGCTGGAAGAGCCATCTCTGTCTTGGTTTTATTTTGGGCAGTGTGTGCTATTTCTGGATTTCCTCTTTCATCCAGCAGGAACTGGGATTACAGATTGTCATGGAGTTAATTAGATCAATCTATGCCGGTGACAGGGGGCAGTAGGTCCCTGCCCCCCACCCCCTCGGCCCCACAAAATGGGAAGGGAGGGAAAAAAAAAACAGCAGCAACAATCTTAGAGGAAAAATTATTTTACTAATATGATACGGAATGCAAGATAACCAATATAATACAAATCTAATCGAAATTGAGCTAAAAAAAATAAAAAGAAAGGGGGGAGAGAGAGGTTCCTGGACCGGTTAAACCTGTAAAAACTTTTGGAACGGGCTGGGAAAGCACCTCCGCCCCCACTGCCAGGCAGTAAAAACCCCCCACCTGGAAGGGTCGATCTTCCGTAATGTAAGGGGCAGGTAGCTGGAATTGGGCATTAACACTTTAACTCCCGTGCACTACTATGTTATGATGCAGAATACTAAAACCAAAAAAACGTAAAAAAAAACCTGACCAATATAATGGAGGACCTGCAGGAAAGTGGTGTGGCTGAAAAGCAGTTGAGTGGCATCTCCGTGGAAGAAATCAGAAGGGAGGTCCAACTAGACCTGGCGCAAGGTCAGGGTGAGCACATCAGGAAACCACTGGGAAAGCATCTTGGATAGACGTCAGTGAGCCCACTGGACTTCAACATAGGCCAAAAGCAGCCTAAAGAACCCAGGAGCAAGGATGTGTGCCAGAAGAAAAAGCAGAATCCATGCACAGAGTGTGGGAAAAGTTATAAAATAGATTCCAGCGTCGTTAATCACCAGTGCATAAACTCAAGGAGGAGCATGTACAAGTGCTCTGATTGCGTGAAGAGCTTCAAAAGGAGATCCCACCTAAACCGCCACCAGCGTGTCGATACAGGAGACAGATTTTCAGGCCGGATGTGGGAAATGCATCAACGGGAAATCCACCCACTGGTCATCAGGCATCCATAAGGAAGAGCACTTTAAGTGCCTGGTGTGGGGGAAAAAGGAAAAGCCCGACCAACAGGGGAGAGACCCTGCAAGTGCTCTGAGTGTGGGAACAGTTTCAGAACAAGTTCCCACCTCACCTACTGCCAACGCAACTACACAGGAGAGAGACCATTTTGGTGCCATCAGTGTGGGAAGAGCTCAAAAGCAATTCTGAATTGAAGCGCCACCAGTGCATCCACACAGGACAGAGACCCTATAAGTGTCTTGAGTGTGAGAAGAGCTTTAAATGCAGATCTAATCTCAACACCCACAAGCACATCCACAGCGCACAGAGGCTGTAGAACCATCCCAAAATACAGGGAACCTTCAAAAGCAGTTCCAGCCTCATTGCCTACCAGCACAGCCATACAAGGTACAGAGCCTGCGGAGCCCCAAATATGGGAAGAGCTTCAGCCAGAGCCCTAGCCTACCACCTGTGGCTTTATGTGGTGATGAACCTTACAAATCCCTTGAGTAGAGGAAGAGCTCTGCAGCCAAACTAAATCCTCTTCCTCCTTCTTTGCATGAGAATTATACATATTACTGTCCTTCAGCTGCAGTTGTTGTGTTGAATGGCCATGCAAAGGAGAGTCTAGATGTTTTGGTTTCGTGATTTTGTTGTCAGTATTCACATCAAAACTCATGTGGACCGGGGATGTTAACGAGTTAATGTTCTTGGTCCGTTTACTCTTGTGGACTCTTTAGCATCCTGATGGGGGGGAGGGGCGGCATCCAGGGGAGCTGGGGGCAAGGCAGTGTGGGGAGCTGCGGACAACCCGGGCGGCTCCCCCTTCCCCCTGCCCCCCTCTTCCCGGGCCTCTTTCCCTCTCACTCCTGGTTTTTTTTTTTTCTTTTCTTCGTTTTTTTTTGGTTTTTAGTTCCTTTTGTTCCCTTTTTTTTTTCCTCGGTCTTCTTGCTTTGCCCCCCCCTCCCCGGGCCCCCCCCCCCCCCCCCCCCCCCCCCCCACCCCCCCCCCCAATGTGCCCCCCTGTCACGGACCTTATATAAGGATAATCCTATACAGGAGGTGAGGTGATCCTGCATTCCTGGTGCACAAAAGAAATCCTGTGGCACAGAGAAGGCACCTTAGCCTTGTGCATGAACCACTCAGCACTCATCTCTGTGCGGAAATGAGCAAATCAGATCCTGGCACACCGAGCTAAAGAACCCAGACTGTGCGACAACAGCAGTAACATCATTAGAGACTCTGATGACAGCATTTCCATTTGCAATCCTATGTAATGCTGTTAGAAAACAGAGAATCACCTTGGTGGTGGATTCTGAACAGCTTACCCCATTCATTGAGTTAGGGGATGAAGGGTAAACATGGTGCGGCTGTAAAGGAAGCCAAGAATGTAACAAGCAGGATGAGATAATAAGCTGAAGAACACAAGATGTAAGCGGTCCGTAACATCGCCTGGTTTTGCTAACTCAAAAGAAATTTGCAAATAGCATCGCTTAATTTAACCTCTTGCTAGCTCAAGGGGAACTTATTGCTTAACCTTTTGCTAGCCCAGACACATTCTCAAAAGGGAGCCTTCTCCAGTCAGCAGGAAAGGGCCCCTAAGAAAGCAAGGGGGGAGGAAAGATAAGCAGAATTAGAAATTGCTGAGGTGTGCAGGGCAGGAGAAGAGCTCAAAACTGGGACAAAGGTTGGAAGGACATGGCAAGGAAGACACCTGACTTCATCCCGGAACGACCACCAGAGGGGGAGGAAGATGTTGAGCCTTCATCCAATAGAAGCTACTGCGCATGCACTGCGGAGGGGGACTGTATGTAAATGAATTCCCGGAAAAGTAATGAATATGTTAATGGGTCTTGAGTAACACTTCTGAATATGTATGGATTGGCTTATAAATGTACTGGGATTCTATTCTCTGGTGTGCAAGTTAGGAGGAGTGATCCCCCTTACACCCAGTGTGTGGCGCAGTGCCGAAATAAAGACGTACCTGCTCTTATAACCTTATGTGGGTTAGAGAGTTTGATTCCGCAAATCATCATGATGCCCTGATTTTTCTGTTCAGCCCCACTACTACGGTTAAGTGGCTACAAACTTTAGTTAAAGATCATGAGCATGGCAAGAATAGATGGTAGTCTGACAATCACACCTGCTATGATTGTAATGTTGTTAGGCATTCTCTCTTCTCAGTTGCAGAAGCACTAAGATGAGTTAGTAACAGTCAACCTTTTGCTCTTGCTACTGCCACATTTGATGGAGAGTAGTAAGGGACATCAAAGAGTCATTCAATTCCTTCTCATTTGGCTCAGTTTTGCATTTCCTCACTCTTAGAATGTGAGCCATTGTTACTGTAGATAACATCATCAGTAGGAAGATATGAGAAGCAAAATGATCATCCTCACACTGCATTTTGCCCCCTGACTGATACTCAGTCCCCTAAGGAAGCCAGAGAGTACTACTGCTCCTGTGTGGATGTGTGAGTACCTCCCAGATGACTTCAACAGTCCTATATGATCAGTTGGCCATGAAAATCACAGAGCTCACTGGCTGTGTGCTACTCTCCCCCTCAATATCTGGGATGCTGTTGACCCATTAGGACAAGAGAGGCTGATCTTGAGATACTCCTATAAAGAATTAAGAATAATTAACTGGTATCATCATCCAGGCTGAGTGGCATATAGTAGACACCCACAGTGACGTCCGCTTTAGTTCCTTGTCCCTCAATCCATACCCAGAGGCTTTCAACCATGTCATTACCAATTGTAAGCTCCATTCCATCCAGCCCAACAGTACTTACAGCAACCCCATCCCATCTCACCTGCCCTGCATCTCCACCCTGGAGAGCCCAGAGCCATCCATCACACACAGCACACCCCTCACAGCACCATTCCCACCACGTCTCACTCGTGCTGATGATGCTGCAGCACACAGTGCCTCCAGCTTTGGATGCCAACGTGAAAAACCAGTAACACATAACGGCCTTGCACATGGGCAGCTGGTTGTTCCCTTGGGAGCTCTGTCTGTAGATGTGTTGATTCCATGAGTGCAGAGGTGACATACGAAATAGCTTTCTGTGGGGTGGATGCAAGTACTGGTAGAATTCACCAAGACAAAGCCTCCCAAGTGAACATCCACCCTGAGAATGGAAGTCCCCCTCCTCCATGCCCACCATTCCACCACCACAAGGAAAACAAACCGTTGTGGAATCAGAAATGCTCCTGTTCCTGTAGACAGGGCACAGCAGTCACAACCTGTGGGACTCGTTGTACAACAGAAGGACTTTCCCCAGAGCAGGGAAAGCAGGGAAGTTCCAGAGGCAGAGGAGTTTTCTAACTCATTAATGAGTTTTCTAACTCTTAATGCAATAACAGACGTGTGACAAACCATGAGAGGAAATCCACACATTAGAATGATTTTTTCAGGAATAAAAATGGAAAACCAGCTTCACTGGCTCCCAAAATCAACATTCACGTTCCTGCAATCTGCATTCCAAGCACAGCAGTCTTAGCTGAGTCCAGCAAATGTGAAGGCCCTGCTGCAGGAGATTCGAGACAACTTCCCAAGATCAAAGCAAAAACCTTCAAGCTCAAAGGGAATCACTTGCAAGGCAAGCATGCAGTGGACAGCAACTCTGAAATCCCTTGCTGTGGGGATGAGCTAATTGTGCACCCTGTGGGTTTGCACTGCCTTCTGTTCCCTGCCACCTCCGAAACCTGGGATGTGCATTTAGGAAGAACAAGCTCAGCTTTTTGTAGTCTTTATTGGGAAGCCAAGTTGGTGTCATACAGCTGCTCTGACCAGCTGATTAAAGCATTCGAGAAGAGCAGCAGAACCAGTGCAACAGGTTAAGAAGGATGACCAATGTGCAGCACGGTTAGGAAGGATGATGGGGTTGTGTGAAAGAAATGCCTTCCCAAAAGCAAGCACTGGGCTGGAGGAGGCACCAAAACCAAATCCTGCTTGCACCTTTCCCTCTCTTCATTCCCCGTGCTGACATTTGTTTTCAGAACAAAAAACAAGACTACAGTGAAGAAAGCTTCAGAACAACTCAGCTACTTTATTCACCCCCTTCCCTTTCCACTACAAATGGTTCTCAGAAAACCTCCAAGAGTCACATTACTGCTCTCCTGACCCTTCTCCCAGATTCATCAGAGCACTCACAAATTACTGAGAGCAACACATGCACAGACACACAGAACATCCCTACACAGCCGCTTCTCCTTAGGAAACGGCATCAAAAAGCTGCTGGCAAGAAGAGCAGAAGAAGAAACCTGGCATGGTGAGAGAACTGCTCTGGGTAGCAAGGAAGGGCCATCTGAAGCTCCTAGGTTAAGTTCCTTCTGCAGAGGGTGCCAGTGGTGCCATCTCCTTTGCAAGCTGCTCCAGTTTGGAAGAAGCATCTGGGTCTCCCTCATCCTTGGGCTCACCAACATCCTCAAGGTCTCTCTGCTGTGGATTTTCCCATTAGAAAGGAGGTGCCAGCCTGGAGAGAAGCTTCATGCACCAGAGACACTTGCAGGTCCTCTTTATCACATGACAATGTTTAATGAGGATCGAGCTCTGGATGAAGCTCTTCCCACACATGGGACATTTGTAGCACTTTCTGCCATGAATGCCATTTCCTGTGAGTGAGGAGCTCTGCATTCTGCTCAAAGCCCTTCTCACACTTGAGACATTTCTAAGGCTTCCTGCCACATGAACTTCACTGCATTCTCATCAGTGGCCGCCCCTAAAAATCTTTGTCTCCTATGGACAGCAGTGTACGGAATCCTACTAACCCATCTCTGCCAAGCAAGCTAAAGTGAAGTGCCATGACGTAAGGGCGAATCAGACTCCTACCCCATTCCCCTTCCAGGCCTACAGCAATTGGAGAAATGCTTAGCACTGCTGTGGCAACACCACCAACTCCCACCAAACCCACCAGGGTAGATCAAGTAGGTCAGTCTGGTGGCCAATCCTTGCTGGCAATCACCGTAACGTCTGCTCCTGTGTCTACTAGCATATTCAACAGGAGTTTCCATGAGGACCACTGACTGGCTCTAACCAAGTGCAGACAAGAGGTCGCCGATCTCCTTCTACTGGCAGCATGAGTCCAACAAGTGGGACCCCTGAAGGTATCTCGATTGGCAGGCCCAACAGCTGCGGCAATACCGCCACATCCAGAGCAGATGGTGTCAATGTTACCACTTGAGGTGGAATGTCTAAACCTCTATTCAAGTGCCCCAGCTCCATAAACGAGAGCACTCCCCGAAGTTCCTTTATCACAGCCCACCTGCAATCCCACCCCTTGTTCCGTTATGCAAGTGGGCGTTGCCGTCCTTAGTCACCCTCCTGGTCAGGCCCCAGCCAGGGTCCTGCCCACGCTGCAACTGCTGGGGCTGGGGAGCTGGCAGGACTCCCCCCTTCGACATCCTGCCTTTGCTGTTTCCCTGTTGCTGCTGATTCGCCGAGCCTGATCGACTGCCCTTATTAGGACAATTTTTTGCTAGATGCGGGCCACCGCAGACCCAACATTAAATCCTATCCTTATTTGGTTTGCCAGCTTTGCAGTCCCTCTGGATGTGACCAACCGCCCCCTCCCCCCGCAGCCAAAGCACCTAGCACCTCTTGTCACTGCCTGCTGCAACTGCCTCCCCATCTCGGCCATCGTGGCAACCAGCGGCGCACCGGTCTGATGCCGCTCAAAGTCCAACGCGGACGTTAACATGTCATGTAAAGTGCAACTCAGAGGCAGACGAACAAAAACAGGCTTAAATTCTGGTCGGCAGTTTGTCCTGAGCATATCCTTCATAACTGGGTCATGCGCTTCGGGCAGAAGCACACTCTGACTAATCGCCACAGCATCGGCAAATTCACCAAACGGTTGACCAGGTTTCTGCTTCACCAGCGCATAGGCAGGCAAACTTGTCAGATACTTAGTCATTGCCTGGAATGCTGTCCTGGAAGCAGTTGCATCTGCTACAAGAACTCCTAGAGGCAGCCCCACCTGCACCTGTGGATCTAGGAATGGACCCATACCTGTTAGCTGTTCCAAAGTCACCCCTGCCAACGGGTGACCGAGCTGGTGTGATACCAGCACTAACTTCTCACACTCGGCAGTGAGCAATGACTGCCGCAGAACATACTGATTTGAGGTAAAAATGCCTTTTGCTAACTGCTTACAGTCAAAAGCCAGTAAGCCCTGGTTGAAAAAACTCTCTAACATCAATTGTGCACCACCACCCGAAAATCCACCCTCTCTAATCTCCTCCCAGAGGGCTAAGATCATTTTTGCGTCAAGAGGACGCCATTCCATTGCCCCATGGGCCCCCTGAAACACCAGGTAAGTAGAGGAACCCATTGGGTGCTGGGCGGGCACCAACTTACAGTCTTCAAAAGCACATTCTTTGGCCACTATTTGCCAAGTGCCTTCTCTCCCAAGCTCATCAATTTTCTCCCCCAACAAAATTACCTGTTCCATTTTCCTGAGCAAGCACTCTAGCCTGGAAAGCAGGGGAGGTGGAGACTCTGGAGCCACAGAAGCCTTATTCTGCTTAGATCTTATTGCTGGTGGGCTGTAACACAGGCGTTGAATCGACATGCATGGACTGATCCCAAGAGTCCACGGGAAGAGGAGGTGCTGACGCAGCCGAAGGCACCGCGTCCTCCTCCATCCTTTCGTAATCCAGGGGAGGAGAAACAAAGGATGGAGCTCAGTCCATCCTCTGTTCCACCATCGGGTACCCTGTGACTACATGCCCTTTGTTTGTCACTCCGATCAGAAAAGCTACCCCTGCAACACCTGGGTCATGTGTGATGAACGCTGGTGGAGGGCAAGAGGACTCTATTCTTTCCTTCCCCACGACTGCTGCAGACTCTGAGGATGGCTGCATCGTGGTCTCCTCAGTCAAACCACCCTGCACTGCCTGTGACGCCACCACATACGCCTGATGATTCTCTTTCGCTTTCTTGAATACCCGCTTCAGTGAACCCCAAGTAGCTACTAGCTCTCTGGCACCAGACCCACCACCCGAAGGAAAATCATATTAATCCTTCCCCACTTCTGTGAAAATCGATGGGACCATAATGTCCCCCAGCTTTTGCAAAAAACCACGTTGCTCCCCTCATTGAAGAAGCACGTCAGGGCTGACTTTTTCAGCTTCACTTCTGTCTCTCTCCCCAGCCCTTTCAAAATTACGATTACCAATGGATGCCATGTCTAAGTAGTTGTGCACTGCCCGCTGGCCACTGTCCGGACTTATCACGTCAGGGTCACCAAAATGTAGTAGCAACCTACATTACCCTTCAGGCTAAGCCGACCCCCACCCATCTGATCTCCCCGATCAGGGACACACGCTGTCACACACACAGTGTCAAGAACGAGTGCCAATTTAATGCTGTGCAACAAGGTGTTTTATACCCATACACACGACCGCCCCATGGCCCCGTGACCTCCCAAAACGCCTATCCCACCCCTGTTGCTAACCCTCCTGCTTAAGCCAGATAGTTCCGCCTTGCCCCATTACACCCCAAGAGAAATTCTTCCCACAGAAGAGAAACTTGCAGGGCCACTTTATCACATGAACCGGGCAATGTTTAATGAGGATCGAGCTCTGGATGAAGCTCTTCCTGCAGTGCAGGCAATTCTAGTGTCTCTGCCCTGAGTAGATCCCCTGGTAAAAGCTCTTCCCACACATGGGAGGGACATTTCTAGCACTTTCTGCATGAATGCCATCTCCTGCGAGTGAGGAGCTCTGCACTGTGGACAAAGCCCTTCTCACACTCGAGGCATTTCTAAGGCTTCCTGCCACGTGAACTCACTGGTGCAGGCACGGATTGGACTTCACCCAAGTGCAGACACTCTGGTACCTCAGCAGGTTTGAGCTGTGGCCAAAGCTCTTTTGCAGGCTGCACATTTGTAGTGTTCCTCATGTGGATCCACTGGTGTGTGATGAGCTCCCAGCTCTGCATGGACCTCTTCCTGCAGTCAAGGCACTTCAGGGATTCTCCTCTTGAGTTGGTTCTCCAGGGTCTACTGAGGGTTGAGCTCCAGATGAAGCTCTTCCCAAACACCCTGCAGACAGGATTTCTTCCTTCCTGGTGACATATCGGCCAGCTGAGGTCTCCTCTGGGTCCTCACCTGCTGCCCCACAGCAGAGGAGTTTCTACAGGGAAGGTAAGAGGTGACTCTCCTTGCACACAGCCCTGGCAGAAATGTGCCACCTGGCAGAGGGTTTCCTGTGGCTGTGACACATCCCACCCTGGATTCTCCTTTGTATGGCCACTCAACACAGCAACTGCAGCTGGAGGAGAGCAATATGCATAATTCTCATGGAAAGAAGGAAAAGAGGATTCAGTTTGGCCACAGAGCTCTTCCTCGACTCAAGGGATTTGTAAGGTTCATCACCACAGAAAGTTAAAAGTGGTGACCAGGCTGGGGCTCTGGCTAAAGCTCTTCCCATGTTTAGGGATCTGCAGGCCCTGTATCTTGTGTGGTTGTGATGGTAGATAACGAGGCTATAAATGCTTCTGAAGGTTCCCTGTATATTGAGATGCCTCTAAAGCTTGTGCGCGCTGTGGATATGCTTGTGGGTATTAAGATTAGACCTGGTTTTAAAGCTCTTCTCACACTCAGGACATTTGTAGGGTCTTTCCCCTGTGTGGGTGTGCTGGTGGTTCTTCAATTCACAACCCCTTCTGAAGCTCTTCCCACACTCTGGACACTTATAGGGTCTTTCTCCTGTGTGGATGCGCTGGTGCAGCTTCAATTGAGAACGGGTTTTGAAGCTTTTTGCACACTCAGGACACTTATAGGGTCTCTCCCCTGTGTGGATGCGCTGGTGGCGCTTCAAATCAGAACTGCTTTTGAAGCTCTTCCCACACTCAGAGCACTTGTAGGGTCTCTCCTCTGTGTGGATGCGCTGGTGCCGCTTCAATTCAGAACTGCTTTTGAAGCTCTTCCCACACTCAGAGCACTTGTAGGGTCTCTCCCCTGTGTGGAAGCGCTGGTGGTAGATGAGGTGGGAACGGCTTTTTACGGTCTTCCCACACTCAGAGCACTTGTAAGGTCTCTCCCCTGTGTGGAAACGCTCGTGTTGCTTCACTTGAGAACTGCTTCTGAAGCTCTTCCCACACACAGAGCACTTGTAGGGTCTCTCTCTGTGTGGAAGCGCTGGTGGTAGATGAGGTAGGAACGGTTTTTTATCTTCTTCCCACACTCGGAGCACTTGTAGGGTGTCTTCTCTTCCTGTATGCGCTGGTGCTCCTTCAATTCAGAACTGGTTATAAAGCTCTTCTCACACTCAGGACACTTATAGGGTCTCTCCCCCGTGTGGATGCGCTGGTGGCGCTTCAACTCAGAACTGCTTTTGAAGCTCTTTCCACACTCGGAACACTTGTAAGGTCTCTCCCCTGTGTGGATGCGCTGATGCTTCTTCAAATCAGAACTCATTTTGAAGCTCTTCCCACACTCAGGACACTTAAAGGGTCTGTATCCTGTGTGGTTGCGTTGGTGGTAGGTGAGTTGGAATCTCCTTTTGAAGCTCTTCCCACAGTCAGAGCACTTGTATGGACTCTTTGTTGAGTGTATGCACTGGTGGTTAACAACGCTGGAATGTATTTTAAAGCTATTTCCACACTCAGTGCATGGATTCTGCTTTTTCTTCTGGCACAACTCCTTGCTCCTGCAGTCTACAGGCTGCTTTTGACATACACTGGAGCCCAGTGGGCTGCTTCCTGCCTTTCGCAGACACTTTCCCAGTGGCTTCTTGATGTGCTCACCCTGACCTTGCTCCAGGTCTTCTTGGACATCCCTTCTGATTTCTTCCACACAGACACTACCCCCCCGCCTTTCGGCCACAGCACTTTCTTGCAGGTCCTCCAGTATATCTGTAATCCCAGTTCCTGCTGGATGAAAGAGGAAATCCAGAAATAGCACACAGTGCCCAAAATAAAACACAGAGACGGCTCTTCCAGCCCCAACCTCTTCCTTCCCTCCACCACCTCACCTGGGCTGAGGTCTCCTGGCACGGCCTCAGAACTACAGCACATCTGGGTTCCAAGGGTCTTCCCCTCCTTCAAGCAGGGAAATCAACGCAGGTTTGGGGGCTCGAAATGGAGCTTCAATGACAGAAATATGGAAATAAGAGTGTTTCCCTGAATCTGGCAGAGCCGCTTGTTCAGCAACTTTGTAGTATGTCCATCACCATGGTGAAAACAAGATTAGGGGCCAGAATAACAGTGGGCAATCACATACCCATTAGAATATTTTCCAAACTGCTCAATGCCCAAGGCTTCAAAAATATTCATGGGAATGGAATAGAGAGGCAATAAATGCCGAAGTAACAACCTGGAAGTGGTCTGGCTGCTAGGCCTGGTGGCACCATGCAATGCAGCAACACAAGGGCTGTTTGCAGGTAGCTGGTTCTCCCACTCCTGGCTGATGCCAGCTCACCAGCACAGACATAGGGGCTTTTATAAGTCTGCTGTGCATACTAACCCCTTCTGAAACTCATGCTTCTCACTATTTCCTTTTTTGCTGTTGTAGTTATCAATATGTAACTGCATGGCAATTATTCAAGGCCTGGCCTGCAGAGGCTCATTGTGCACAGCCAAAGGTGCCCTAACGAGGAGGAAAGGCAGCAAAGCCCTCACCCAGCGAGGCCACGCACTGGTACGTCTCCAGCATCACGTCCCGGTAGAGCGCTCGCTGCGCAGGGTCCAGCAGCGCCCACTCCTCCCTGCTGAAATACACGGCCACCTCCGCAAAGCTCACGGGCTCCTGCAAGCAAACAGGCTCCTTGCTGGGAACAGCCGAGGCCCAGGGAAGCAGCTCGCACAGGACACAAACTCCCGTCCCAGCCGCTTCTCTGGCCCCAGCACACACGTGCTGCCTGAGGGCACCTCCCTCTCCCCCGGCATTCACATCCCTCGCCCCTCAGCCTCTCCTGCCTGCTTCCCCCAGCCCCTACCTGACACGGATGTGCTGTGGCCATCTGCTGCTCTCCTGCAGGTGAGACGATCACGGCTGGAAGGCAGAAGTTGAACTGGAGCCTGCGGGACAAGAGAAATGGCAGGGGAGCTGTGAGGGAATGCAGCAGTCCCTGTCCCAGCCCAGCCCTCCACAGCCCATCTGCAGGGCACAGCCTGGGGGATGGAACAGCAGGCCTTGCACAGGAAGACAATCAGCATCAGCACTGGTAACACTGGCTAAAAGAAATGAAACATCACAAAACTGTCTCAAAACGGGGGGCTGAAAGAACTGATAGCTGACATTTCAGTACAACAGCTGAGGGCCTACTGAGCCTGGGACTTAAGACAAAGCATGGCAATGAGTCAGTCATCTTACCCCAAAATAGAGAGCAGCCCAAGTGCCCCTCAAGCTCTCCTGCACAGCAGCGGGCTGCACGGCAAGATCTCTCCACAAGCAGGATGCCTCTTGAAGTCACACCTGCACAGAGATCCCTGGCACCTTGATGTCGAGATTCCTACTCCATACGGATCTTCCCTAAGAGACTCATGGTTACTTTGGAGTTTTGTGAGCTTCTCTAAGGTGTTGTGTAAGAGTGAAAATCTGTAGGTTATTATAGAATCATAGAATGGCCTGAGTTGAAAAGGAACTCAAAGATCATCTAGTTACCACACTCGACTGTCTTGGGTCACCATCCACCAGAGCAGTCTGCCCTGAGCCACATTCAGCCTGGCCTCAAATGCATCCAGGAATGGGGCATCCACGACCACTCTGGACAACCTCTTCACGTGATTCACCATCCTCTCTGTGCAAAACCTTCTCCTAATACCTAAAATAAATCTCCCCTGTCTCAATTTAAAACCATTTCCCCTTGTCCCATAACTTATCCACCCTTGTAAAAAGTCGTTTCCCATCCCGTTGATGTGTTACGCTCAAATACTGAAAGGCCACCATGACGTCTCCCCGGAGCCTTCACTTCTCCAAGCTGAACAAGCCCAGGTCCCCCATTGCACCAAGAATGCCTCGGCGGCTGCATTTCCCTCCTACTCCACCAGGCGGCGCTGCCTGGCCTCGAACGCATCCAAGGATGAGGCAGCAACGACCTCCCTAGGCAACCTTTTCACTTGCTTCAACAAACTTCTGAGTGCAAAAACTTTCTCCTAATATCTAAAATAAATCTCTCCTGTCTCAATTTAAAAGCATTCCCCCTTGTCCCATCACTGTCCACCCTGGTAAACAGCCTCCACTTTATACGATTCCTTCAAGTACTGGAAGGCCACAATGAGGTCTCCCCGGAACCTTCTCTCCTCCAAGCTAAACAAGCCCAGGTCCCCCATTGCACCAAGAATGCTTCGGCAGCTGCATTTCCCTCTTTCCCATCCAGCTCAGCACGCACACTGCGCTCACTTCCAGGGCACGTTCTCAGCAGCGCGTGCGCCTTTGCACGAGGCAGCCCGGGCTGCACTTTACTGCACGTGCTGCTCGGGCGCGTTCTCCACGTGTGCTCCAGTGAGCCCACAGGCTGTCAGCTTTTCAGCGTCTATTACACAGCCCAGTGCCGGAGCTGGTGCAGATGCTGGACGTGCTCAGGGCCCGCAGCTGTGCGCTAAAGGCATCTGCAGCTGCGGGGACAGCCCGAACAAAAGCCTTGGGAGGGGTTTGCGCAACCCCAGCTGAGCCATCAGCCCAGCGCTAAGCGCACAAAAGGTCCAGCTGCGCTGTGTACAGAGAGCCACTAGAGGCAGCACATGGGCACTGCTGGGTCTCCCGAGGGAACTCGGCTGCCGGGGGGCGTGGCAGCTGCAAATCCCGCCTTCCGTGGCTTCCACTTCGGAGCACTCAAAGCGAGGCTCGGACAGTCTGAAGCACTCAGCAATGCCATCGCCGAGCTGCGTGCGAGCATCTCGTGTCTGCCGTGGCCCAGAGGGCAAAACGCAGTCCAGCTGCGTGTGGGTTCAGAGAGCTCGGAGCCGGGAGCGAGCTCACCGCTGCGCTACAGCAGTCTGCTTCACTCCTCGCCGGTGCCAGCTCCACCCTCCGTGCCCCCGCTGTGCGGCCAAGCCGGGCTGGACACCCGGCAAGCGTGCGCTCCCCTGCGTGCAGCCCAAGCTGGCCCGCAAACCTGCCGTGCGGGCAGGAGCGGAGCCAGGCGGCTCCCACGCCTGGCGCAGCAACCGGCAGTGCCTGGGTTCGCCGAGGCCAGGGATGCCGGTCCCCGCATCCCCTCCCGGCTGCCTGCCGGGGGCACGGCCATAGCGTGCAGCTCCTCCTGCACGAGCCAGCCAAGGTGCACTGACCTCGGTGCGGTATCAGCTGCTCCACGCTCTGGCCGCTCAGCAACCGGCCCTGGTCGCGGAGCAGCAGCGATGCCAGCGTGGCCCGCAGCCCGAGCTGGCCTGCCGACGGCCTTGGGCAAGTCTCACAGCTCGTCTGCGGTGCTGCCCGAGGGCTCTCCAGCCACGCGGGGCGTTCAGCAGCAGGCCGAGGTGCCGTGTTCTGCACTTCGCTACAGTGAAGCCCGAGCCGGCTCTCATGCCTGGGCAGGTTCACGCTCGTTCTCATGGCACGTCTGCACCCGGGGGAGGGAGGGAGGAGGGCTGTGTTTTGTTACGCTAATGAAGCGTCGCTCTCTGCTGGGTCTCTGCTTCCTTTGCTGGGGCCGTTCGCACATCCTTGCGGTCACACATCCCCACGCTGCTGTCCTGGCGCTCCTTTAACTCCTCTCACCCGTGAGCAGGTCCCAGCTAGAGGCAATCTCCGGCTGCCCTGCTCTCGAGGGCAGCATCTCCCTGCAGCTGGCTCACTTCCTCACGGAGCGCTGCCCATGGCACTCATGTCACGTTTCTACGCACTGAGCGAGTGACTTCTATTTCGAACAACTGCCTATCTTGCTTTCTCAGTTCGGTCTTCTCTGCAAGGCATGAGCATGGTTAAGCTCTCTGCTGTACCAGGGCCGGCTATGCTAAAAACTCTGGAGACCCACACATGCACTGTGGGGCAGAGAAAGAGCCCTGGTACAGACCAGGTATGTTACAGGTACAGGGACCCGTATGTCTTAAGGAGACGTCCTACGTGGGGGTGAAGGAGCGAGGGTGCTCCCCCGGGGGTGGATCCACAGCTATTTGTTGGGTGCTGGCGATAGGTGTGGGAGCACAACCCTCGGGAGCAGGGTCCCACTTGGGGAGGTATCTCGAGAATTCCCAGCACCTCACAGGTGAAATCTTGCAAGGGAATGTAAGCTTTGTAATACTTTGGAAAAATCATCACAACAAAAATGCATTGGGAGGCATTTGCAGTTAGCTGCCAGGAGGGGGCCTGGTAGGATCATGTAACGAGTAAATGTCCAAACTGGTTTTTCATTATCGTTATATTTGTGATTGTTAAGTGTTTCTGTTATAAAATTATTGCTTGTGCAATTCCATTTACAATACAAGTGCTCTTGTTGCTGCAGGACATTGGTTATAGCTCATGCCCAGGGATTTTGGTGTTCCCATGCCCTTGGGAAGTAGGCAGACTCCATTGCCCAGTGACAGAAACTTTATAAGCGGCTGCTATCTAGTGTGAATGCTAAATATTGGATCCAAGGTGTGAGTGGTGTGAAAGTGGGACTTGAGTTTAGTTGGAATATTTGTTTAACCCCGTATTTGTTATAAGAGGCTTGACCTGTAGTACTGTCCAGGAATTACAGTGGAATAGAGGATACTGGCATTTCGGTTGGTGTTGTGGTCTGGGGTTTAAAGAGGAATATGTTTTTGGTCTGGACTTGGGGAACAATAAAGAAACAATGAAATTTAGTATGGGGGAGCACGGGGAAAGGAAGTTCCCAGGCAACGCCCACTTCAGATACTGCTGGGGTAGTCTGAGGGTCCTGTGAGGAAGAAAACTTTAATTAAAAATTGTAATCAATGGTCGTTGGAAGGCGATGACCACTTAGCAGTTAATATTATTTTTGCAAAGGCAGGAGACAAGACACTGGAAGCGAATAGCCTTTATCTGCAGAGACCTGGGAAACTTGATTTCCCAGTGTTAGCACGGGAAGCCTTAGGAGGGGAGGAGCTGAGAGCAGGGCTCTAGGACCCAGAGATCTCCTCAGGAAGAGCTGAAGTGGGTGTCACGGGTTATCCTTAGATGCAAGTCCGTGACAGGGGGGCACAGGTCCCGGGAAGAAGAGAGGGGAAAAAAAAAGGTACGAACGGTTTGCCGCGAGCCGGCCGGCCCCGGGCCACGTGCGCTCCGGGAGAGGGGGAAGGGCAGAGAGCTAGCAGATAGTTTGAACCGAGAGAAAATACAACGGCAGCGATCTGAGGAGGAAGGGTAATTTACTGAATCTAACTCAGTCAAACAAAACGAGAGAGACAAGAGTACCAAAACACGAGAGTCAAACCACGATAGCGCGAGGGAAAGCACGGGCTTTCTCCGCGGCGAGCTGAGACGGCTGAGCCGGGCCAGGCGGGGAGAGGCAGCCGCTCCGGGTCCTGTCCGCAGCTCCACCACACTGCCTCTGCCCGCCAGCTCCTCCTGGGATGCCGCCCCCTCCCCTCCCATCAGGATGCTCAAAGAGTCCACAGCAGTAAACGGAACCAGAACTCGTTAACTCCCACTGGTCCACATGATGTTCTGATGTGGAATACTGACAACAAAAAAATCACGAAACCACACCAGGGGGGAGCTGGTAAGGCCCAGAGGGTTCCATCCCGGTGGAACGGGAAAGCACTCAGTGCAAAAAGAGGTGCTGGATTTGGTAACAGATGCAATAACAGTTAAGGGTGGAGAAGATTAAGCTAAGGAAGGAGTTGCTGCAAAGTGTGGTATTCGTAGAAGAGGCTGGAGCATCTAATTGGGTGTTAAATCCTTCTCTAACTCCATTAGGTGATGAATTTGTAACCGTAAGGGAAGCCACTGGCAAAAGTGAGGAGGTTTACTTTCTTAAGCCTTTACAACTTAGTATATGTAAACAGGTAGGGATACACAAATTTTTGAAGGTGCCAAATTCACCAAAGCCTTTACTGGGGCAAGATTTACTAGAACAACTGGAAGCTTCAATCTTCAGTTTTCTCCCTTCATGTCTGCTGAACAATATGTTTAGAACGTGTTTTATAGGTTGCATGTGTTATATAAGACTTGCTTTAGCCTGGCGTGAAAATACCTATTTAAACATCACTAAAGGAATAGTGGTTAGCCTAAAGCTCCCTGATTGTTGGATATGTACAGCCTTACCAAGAGATGGAGGAATGGAAATCCCTCAGTGTGGGATTCCCTCCACCAATTGGACACTATGGGGTGGAGCAGGAAGTAGGCGTAGGTGTGCAAATAAAATCACGACAATAGGAAAAAGGACCTAAATTCAGTATACAACTATAGACAGGCCTCAATGTAAGACCCTTCCTGAGAACTAGAAAGGACATTATGTAGGAGGAGACTTAGTGCTTCAATGGAACAGCTCCTCCTCCAGGGATACTGAGAACCTCTTGGAAAAGGGTGAAGCGGGGAATAACCCCCTTATAGACAGGCCCTCTGGGTTCCATAGTTTTATTGGATGGTTTATTCCTAGTCTAGGAGTAAGTGAATCAGAAAAGGCAATTATCAGTATAGCAGCTACACTAGAGAAATCAAGAACTCAACTATGGATGCTAGTATTTGGATTGCAGACAGAGGAATCCTCTCTTAGTCAAGTAGTATTGCATGGATACTTTAATACTAATACATGGATATTGAATGGAATGGCTCTTGATCTCCTGATGGTTATAATTAATCAAAACTGATGAAACTCAAAGAAAAGAAACAGATGTACACACTAAACTATGGGAACAAATTCAGGTGATCCACCAAGTTATTTTGGATAATACCTCATTTGGATTTACAGAACTGTGGAGCAGATTAACCAGTTGGTTACCGAGCTTTGCCTGGCTAAAGCAACTCTTCAAGGCTTGTGTAATCTTACTCTTTCTTGGAATATTCGTATGTGTTGTTACATTGTTTCTTGAGTATGTTTAATGGAAACAGCCTAAGATACACTAAAAGATGGAAAGCGGGCCGTTTTTCATAAATCCTGAGGTGAGAATGGTATCATCTAGCGACGTGAAGATTGCTAGATTGTAGAAAAGGGGGGAATTGATGTGGGACTATTTCTTCAGAATTGTTTCGGAGTGATGTACTAGGTAAGGAGGTGTAGAGTGAACAGAGGCAAAAAAGACGCTTCTGGCACTCATGCTCACTTATTGGTTCCTTGCTGTGCCACTACAGCAAGGAATAAGAGCTGCAAGCCACAGTAACTCAGCAATTGGGGTGGAGAATATTATAACTTCTTGGAACCAGTGAATATCTCCTCCTATACTAAGGGTAATATCAGAATAATCTATGCCTCCTTTCTTAGAATCAATCGTAATATCCTCTCCTATTCTTGCATATGTGTAACTTGTCTCTATAAATATCCTTAAACTGTCCTTTTACGGTGTGCATGTTAGGAGAGGCTACTCCCTCAGTACCCAGCGTGTATGTGCAGTGCTGTAACTCAAAATATACCTGCTTTATAACCACTTTGTGGTTATGGAGTTTGATTTTCCACAAGTCATCCTGTTCAGGCCATGATCTGTGTTCTTCCACACATATGGAAGTTCTGCTTAGCCTTGAGTGAGACAGAAGTGAGAACACTTGGAAGAATCTGGTGAACCATGTCCCAGACTAGACTAGGGTGGGCTTCTTTGTTAGCTTGCTTGTTTGTTTCCTTTTGTTTTTTGTTTTCTTCTTAAGAGCAGAGTCAGAAGAGGATGTGTAGACCCCCTCTGCCATAGGGATATCGACTCTTTTGAATGTGTTAAAAAACTATGGCTTTCCGGAAAGCTTTGATGTGAGCGGAGGAAATACTTTTGGTCATGTGTACAACTGGATTATCAGCAGAAAGGAAAGAGATGCGGCAGTGATCACAGCAAAGTTCAGAGGAACATCCCCTGCAGAAAGATGCATAGAGTTTAAACATTGCCAAGTGAAACTTGGAACCCACTTTTGCTTCATAGAAAATGCAATAGAACAGGAAGCAGACTTTCAAGGACACAGACCCCCAGTTACCCTGAGGGCAGTTCCTTCTGTGTGGCCTTAAAGTCTGTAGATCGACAGCAGCCAACAGCAGAGCCGGCCCTCGTACAGCAGAGAGGTTAACCATGCTCATGCCTTGCAAGAAGACTGAACTGAGAAAGCAAGATAGGCAGTTGTTCGAAATAGAAGTCACTTGCTCAGTGAGTAGAAACATGCCATGAGTGCCATGGGCAGCGCTCCGTGAGGAAGTGAGCCAGCTGCAGGGAGATGCTGCCCTCGAGAGCAGGGCAGCCGGAGATTGCCTCTTAGCTGGGACCTGAGCATGAGTTTTAGGAGAGCTTATTGTGCTCAGCATTCTGATAAAAGCCGAGGTGTCAGTGCTGGCAAGCAGGCATCAGCCAGCTGGGGGAAGGCTGTCTCCCTGCAAACAGCCCTTGTGGTTGCTGCACTGCATGATGCCAGCAGCTACAGCTGCCAAGTCACTCCCAGGTGAATACTTCAGCATTTATTGGCTCTCTATTCCATTCCCTTAAGCATTTTTGAAGCCTTGAACATTCAGCAATTTGGAAAATATAAAAAGGAGCATTCTAAAGGATGTGTGATTGCCCAGTGTCATTCTGGCCTTAATCATGTTTTCACCATGGGGATGGACACTCTGCAGGCTGTTGGACAAGCAGCTGTGTCAGAATCAGGGAAACAGTCTTATCTCCTTATTTCTTTCATTGAAGCTCCACTTCCAGCCCCCAAGCCTGTGGTGATCTCCCAGCTTGAAAGAGGGGAAGACCCCTGGATCTCATATGTGCGTAGCCCTGAGGCCGTGACAGGAGACCTCAGATTAGGTGAGGTGGTGAAGGAAGAAGGAGGAAGGGGCTGGAAGAGCCGTCTCTGTCTTGGTTTTATTTTGGGCACTGTGTGCTATTTCTGGATTTCCTCTATCATCCAGCAGTGGATGGGATCACAAAAATAAACCAAGATGAGCAGAAAAATGGTGTGGCTGAAAGGCAGTGGAGTGGCATCTCTGAGGAAGAATCAGAAGGGATGTCCAAGAAGACCTGGAGCAAGGTCAGAGGTGAATGCATTAAGAAGCCACTGGGAAGCTGTCTACGAAAGGCAGGAAGCAGCCCACTGCTAAAACTAAAATCTCTTTCTCCTTCTTTGCATGAGAATTATGCATATTGCTGTCCTTCAGCTGCAGTTGCTGTGTTGAGTGGCCATGCAAAGGAGTATCCAGAGTGGGATGTGTCACAGCCACAGGAAACCCTCCACCAGGTGGCACATTTCTGCCAGGGCTGTATGCAAGGAAAGTCACCTCTTGCCTCCCTCATAGAAACTCCTGTGCTGTGGGGCAGCAGGTGAGGACTCAAAGGAAACTTCAGCTGGGCTGATATGTCACCAGGAAGGAAGAAATCCTGTCTGTAGGGTGTGTGGAAAGAGCTTCATCTGGAGCTCAACCATCAGTAGACGCCAGAGAACCAACCAGGGTGGAATCCCTGAAGTGCCTTGATTGCAGGAAGAGGTCCATGCAGAGCTGGGAGCTCACCACGCACCAGTGGATCCACACGAGGAACCCTACAGATGTGCAGCCTGCAAGAATTTTGGCCACAGCTCGAACCTGCTGAGGTATCAGTGTCTGCGCTTGAGTGACGTCCAATCCATGCTTGCACCAGTGAGTTCATGTGGCAGGAAGCCTTAGAAATCCTCAAGTGTGAGATGGACTTCGTGCATGCAGAGCTCCTTACTCACAGGAGATGGCACTTGTGGCTGAAAGTGTTACAAATGTCCCATGTGTGGGAAGAGCTTTTACCAGGGGATCCACTCAGGACAGAGACCCTAGAAATGCCTGCCCTGCAGGAAGAGCTTCATCCAGAGCTCGATCCTCTTTAATCATTGCCCAGTCCATGTGATAAGGTGGCCCTGCAAGTTTCTCTTCTGCAGGAAGTTTCTCTCTGGGCTGGCACCTCATTTCTCATGGGAAAATCTCCAGCAGAGAAACCTTGAGGGTGCTGGTGAGCCCAAGGATGAGGGAGACCCGGATACTTCTCCCCACAAAGGAGAAGTTTGCAAAGGAGATGGCACCACTGGCACCCTATGCAGAAGGGACTTAAGCCAGGAGCTTCAGATGGCCTTTCTTTGCTACCCAAAGCAGTTTTCTCACCATGCCAGGTTTCTCTTCTCTTCCTGCCAGCAGCTTTTTGATGTCGTTTCCTAAGGAGAGTGGCTGTGTAGGGATGTTCTGTGTGTCTGTGTGCATGTGTTGCTCTCAGTAATTTGTGAGTGCACTGATGAACCTGAAAGAAGGGTCAGGAGAGCAGTAATGTGGCTCTTGGAGGTTTTCTGCGAACCATCTGTAGAAGAAAGGGAAGGGGATGAATAAAGTAGCTGAGTTGTGCTGAAACTTTCTTCACTGTAGTCTTGTTTTTTGTTCTTAAAATAAATGTCAGCATGTGCAATGAGGAGAGGGAAAGGCAGGGTTTGGTTTTGGTGCCTCCTCCTGCTCACTGCTTGCTTCTGGGGAAGGCATTTCTTTCACACAACCCTATCATCCTTCCCAACTGTGCTGCACATTGGTTCTACTGCTCTTCTCAAATGCTTTAATCAGCTGGTCAGAGCAGCTGTATGACACCAAGCCTTGTTTGTCTCCAATAAAACTACAAGAAGCTGAGCTTGTTCTTCCAAAATGCACCATCCCAAGTGTCTGGAGGAGGAGGGGGCAGAAGGCAGTGCAAATCCACAGGGTGCAGAAGCAGCTCATCGTCACAGCACAGAGATATCTGAGTGCTCTCCAGTGCGTGCTTGCCTTGCAAGTGATTCCTTTTGAGCGTGAAGGTTTTTATTTTGACCTCGGGAAGGTGTGTCTGAGACCTCCTGCGGCAGAGCCTTCACATTTGCTGTGCTCAGCTAAAGCTGCTGTGCTTGGAATGCAGTTGGCAGGAAGCGGAGGTTGATTCTGGTGAGCTGGTGAAGTGAGAAGGAACTTGTCCATGTCCGCAGGTGAGGTTCTCTGAAGGCTTCCTGACTCCCCAGCAAGCTGCAAGGAGATGATGATTGCAGTACCGAGGTGTGCTGCTTCCTCCATCCTAGGGAGAAGGGGCCTGGTCTGGTGCAGGAGAGGTGCAGCAGGGCCCTGGGAGATGGACAAACACACAGCACAGGAACAATGCGTGGGGAGGAAGCAAGCAGCTGGGAGGTGTGCCAAACCTCAGCAACAGGAGGCAGTAGCCTAGCCAAGAGCTGGGATGATTTACTTTTCATTTGCATCCAATAATTGCTGTCCTGTGGCATCGGTCATGTGTCTCCTCTTTCCTTTTTTGTTCTCCCAATCAGCATTCTCACACTTTCGTGTTTTCATCTTACATCACCATATTCTCAGAGACAGTGCTAGTTTGCATTGGGTAGAAAAAAACAGATTATCTCAGTGGAGGGATGGTATGCTATTGCTCTCCACTTGCTCAGGTTGCCCTTGCTGGACCCATCCGTGTACCAGGCATCTTCAGGGATAGGATATTTCCCCTCCTGAACGGGACTCTTCTCTGGTGGAGCGACCAGTGTTTCTTTTGGTGCATCACTGTGATACGTCACTGGGCCCGAGGATCTCCTGAAGTTCTTCTTTCAAGGGTGATGAAGACAGGCTGCTCCTTTGGCTGAGGTAGGCGACCCATCGTGCCACTGTTGTGCTTGGGCCACCCCCTGCCTTAGGAAGGTGGGCAGATCTTTCACCCACTCCTGAATCGGCAGAGAGGTCTTAACTATAACTTCAGCCGTTTGAGTAACTGGCTCTACTGCCTGTAATGCCGAATAGGCAGCCAGTAACTGTTTTTCAATCATACTGTATCTTTCTTCTGCTCCCTGCCAGACCTGAGACCAAAAACCTATGGGGTCCGAAAAGAACTCAGGCGTTGCCACAGGCCCCAACCAAAGCCATCTTGAGTAACATGAACGTCCAACTCAGCTGGGAGGGTAGGATCAAATATACCCAATGCCTGGGCTTGTTTAACTGCCAGTTTTGCCTGTTGGAAAGCGCCCTGTTGTTCTGTTTTCCCCTAGTCCCATAGCTGCCCCTTTTTTGTGAGTCTGTATAGTGGCCCCAGCAGCTGCGCTAGGTGAGGTATAAAGGAACGCCAGTGACCCAATATACCTAGAAACTCTTGCAGCTGCTTCAATGCTGTAGGGACTGGGAATGCCTGAACCTTATCTATGACAGCACTGGGTAGTACTTTGGTCTTTCCTGACTAAACCACCCCCAGGAATTTTACGGACAGGCCCAGACCTTGCACCTTTTGGGGATTTATAGCCCATCCCTTCTGTTGTAAATAGGCGGTTAAGGAATCTGCCACCTGCCCTACTGCCTCCAGTGAGTGAGAATCATTTTATCTAGGGGGGTAGTGTTCTCCCCCCTGACCCATTTATAGAAATCCCAAAGAAAGGACATAATGTAAATTTCAATATATTTGGCTTGCCTGGCTCGCCAAGCGTATAATCAAAGAATTAAGACGTATAATTACGAAATAAGCAAGTAAGCTAAGCAAAGCAGATTATAATAACAGAAAGAGAATAGATAGAATGCTAACCCATAACTAGGGCTCACTTATGAAACTCCAGCAGAGTAGATCTCCAGAAGAGATCCTTCCACTCTGGTAGTCAGCTCTTAAATGGGTCTAGGAGAGGTGGAGCCAGGCTCCACCCCTTCTGGCAGCACAGGTGAATTGCCTTCACCTGTGCTCTCGTGGCTGACTCATTGCTTGCTTCAGGTGATCAATTAGAGGTTGAAGCAGTGACTCAGCACTTCCCATACACACAGCAAAGCCAACTTGCACATTGGTTACAGCCAACATGGGTTCATGAGGAGAAAGTCCAGTGAATAAACTTTGATGACAGATTTACTCCTCTAGTTCACCAAGGGAAGCCCAAGAATGCTTCTGCAAAGGATTCTCACGGTATCCTTGTCTAAAAAATGTTTGGCATCTAGCTGACTGGGAGCATAATGTGCGAACCGTTGAGTGATGGGATGACCTCAAAGTCCCATAGGAAATGGATTTACATCAGGCTGGTAGCCCATTGCTTATGAGACTTCCGATGACATCTTTTTGATGCCAATTCCCTTCATTGCTTTTATAAATGATCTGGATGACACTGTTTCCCAAACCATTATAGCAGATGAACTGAGGAAGTGTGGGCTAGGTGAGTAGAGAGTGAGGTGCATTGAGAACCGTCTGACTGGCAGAGCTCTGAGGATTGTCTCCAGTGAGGCAGAAGACAATCCTCCCCCATACGCTGCCCCAGTTGATATCCCCTTTGGATGTTCACAAGCATTACTAAGATTCCCTCTCAGCCTTCCCTACAGCATGCTGAACAGGTCCAGGTCTTCCTGTTTTTCTTCATATGGGTGATGCTTCTGGCATCAATCATCTTTATTGGCCTCCACTGGACTTTCCCCAGCAGTTCCCTGTCTGCACAACATCCACAGCCTTCTCACCATTTACCCAGACGTCAAGGAAGGCCACCATTTTGTTCAAGCAAACCTTGCTGAACACATACTGACTCCCAATGACCTTTTTTTCTTCCAATTGCTTGGAGATGGCATCCAGGTCAAGTTGTTCCATCACCTTTCCAAGGACAGAGGTGAGGCTGACTGGCCTGTAGTTTCACGGATTGTCCTTCTTGCCTGTTTTGAAGACTGGTGTGACATTGGCTATCCTCCAGTCTTCACGCACCTCTGCCGTTCTCCAATTCACTGCAAAGATGACAGAGGGAGTGGTCTGACAATCACTTCTGCCTGCTCCCCCAGCACACTTGAGTGAATCCTGTTGAGGAGTGCTTGGTTTTCCTTTTAGAATGTGACATCTCTCTTTGCATCTCCCCACTTCATCTCCCTGGGCTTTCAGGTAAGGCTTTCAGGGAAAGATTTGCATCCTGCAGGGCAGCTCACAGCTTGGAAAGACATCTGTCTTAGAGAGAGAGCCAAGTGCCCTAATGATGGCATCTCATTAAAGGAATGTCAGCTCTTTCCCCAGCCTCACAGACTGTGCTGTCCACAGCCCCGAGCAGCTGCTCTCAGCCCCCGTGTGCTGCAGAAGGAACTGAGCTCATGCCTGGAGAGATGCAGCTCTGCTTTGCTCTGGCTGCAGAGGAGGGTGTTCGTGCTTGGACACCACTGCCATGAAGGCAGAGGTATTTCTGGGTGGGAGAGGATGCACGGAGGCTTGCTCAGAAGAAGGGGCCAGCTTGGAAGGGAATCCTATGTGGTTGTCTCTTGAGTTCCCTCCTGACAACATTTCTGTTTTTCCTTTCCTCTCATTCCCTGATTACAGCCCAGCTGCCTGGAGATCGTCTTCCCTACCTGCCAGTTACCACATCTCATGTCTTTTCCTTCTTTTCCTTTCTCACAACCCTAAGGTAAGTGCACACATCCTTGTCTGTCAGGAAACTCCCTGTTTACAGGGCAGTATCTGTGTGCATGCCTATCTTTGCAGGTATAAACAGACATATAAGAAAGCCTGAATGGGATCAACAAAGCTGATGCTCATTCTGTCCACTGAGTGAGGAAAGACTGATGGAACATGAGGATGCTGCTCACAAACCTACTCATCTCGAAAGCTACAGTACAGTAGTCTCAGTGATGTGTCGATATAGACAGCTCCTCTCCCATTTCTCCAGTAATCCCTACCCTAACGGTAGGAAAATGAACACAGGGCAGTGAGTCCCATGTTTAGTCCCCTCTGCAAGGTCCCGAGCGTGCACTGCAGCTGTGAGCCTCCACCCCCATGCAGCACCGCTTGCAGTAGAAGACCCCTGTGCTGCTGGGGAGCTCCTTCCTTCCCTCCACACATCTCCCTGCAGCTACGTGACCCTGCCGGACAGCCCTTTACACTTCCATAAGGATGGGATTCCGCTGAATCAGTTGAGGCATCTTATCCTGAGGTTGTAGTCCTGGGTACTGGAGGGGTGTCAGCTTCCTCCCGTGCCTCCCACACACAAAGTCAGACCAGCACTGACCACACATTTGGCCACAAGCAACTGGCCCCCTTCATCCCTCCTCTTTCACAGGCTTCTTTCTCCTCCATCTGCATTAATTCCCATCTTTGTCAGGTGCAGTCACTGTCCAATTACCAGCTCTCACTGACTGACATTTCCCTCTTGGATCCCCACAATGCTATCCCCATGCTGGCTGTACCTCCCTCTCCCTGACAGAGCTGCCATCTGTGTCACAGGGGTTGTGCTGCACTCAGTGACACGTTGGTGTCTGCTGCAATAAAAAATATCCTTAAATATGACAACAACTTTTTTGGACAAACTTTATCTGCAACACTGTGGACCTCCCTAATGAACAGTTCAAGTCTTGAAGACTTGAGGGAAATGGCTTGTTAGGTCTTTCTGCACTGTAATGACCCCCACAGCGTATGTGATATCTGTGGACTTCAGGTACTGAGAGAAGACTGCTGTAACCAAATTATGAATATGCAGTTAAAATGCTGTCCAGAAATGTTGGAGAGTGTTGGAGTATTAATTGATCCCTGTGGGGCCACTACCAACAAAGCCTCCCCATAGCCGTATTAGAGCAGATAATTGGAGGTTGTGCTTCCAAACAGGCAAAGGCCCTGTGCAGGTGCTTTGATGTTGAGGAAAGCCCTTGGTTTGTCTGATGCAACAGAAGGGTAGAGGCCATAGCTGCAGCCTCTGGGAAGGGTGGTCCTGTCCCTCACTGATGGCCCAAGGCTCTCCCACAGTCAGTGGGATGTGGGTGTGGAGAGTTCTGTGAGGGAGATAACAGGACACCTACTGGCCTCCCTACAGGGCTGCAAGGAGGCAGGGAGGCCCCCGTGGCATGAGGACAATGTGTGCCCTCCCGAGCCTCAGCAGCAGACATAACTGCCGCAGCCAAGAAGAAAAAAAACTTGGTTTTCTGTCGGGTCCCTTCAGCCTTGATAGTGCTGTTGGCCATCTCCACCAGGGGCTGTTTTATGCAGTCCTACACTTGCCCCCTTTTCCCTGCAGGCTGCAGACATTCACCTCCTGTACTGGCACTCACCCTGGCATTGCCTTACTTTGATGGTTCTGCAATCTCACTAGTTGTTCCTTGTTACACAATTGCATGACTGATCACAGAGTTCTGCTGGTGTCTCAGGCAAAACAGCACTACCATTGGAGGCGAGGGCTGACGTGTCAGCTTGTGCAGAAAGAATCACTTCTAACGTCTGTACACAGATCTCCAGCTCATCCTGTTTATTTAGCATGCTATGCGCACCGGTCTACAGGCACTTTAGGGAAGCAGCAGGTGCAGTTACCCCTAGAGGGATGCAGGAAGATTTTGGATGGGGTATTGGCAACATGACCTTCTCTGAGGAATCTCCGTATGATCCTATGGGACAGATCAGAGGTTATTTCATGCATTTCCTGTCCATCAGGAGCTCACATACCTGGTGTCTCAAAAACCTGCACAAGATCAGAATACCCAAAGCCTTGATCAAGACGCTGCCCCCTCAGTCAGGCCGCAAATGGCCGCCTCAGTGCTCCCCAGCCAGGAGACCCCGCTTAATAAGGCTCTCCATCCTTTTTTGGTGGCACTGGTATTGATGCAGTGCCCTGTCTGGCCCACTGCCCTGTATTCTCAACATGCTTCTTGCATGAGTTCTGACTATTTTCCTGACCCTCATCTGTTTCTGGCGCGAGAAACTCAGATCTAATACGGAGGGACACTGCAGGGGTTGGTGGCACCGTGGGTGTTGAGATCAGACGCCTCACTCTGCTTCAAGCAAAAATGAGCAAATGAAGAGTAGGTAACCATTCATGTGAATAAATTCTGTCAGTACACTCGGAGGTGAGGCGATCCTGCATTCCTGGTGCACAAGAGAAATCCTGTAGCACAGAGAAGGCACCTTAGCCTTGTGCCACCACTAAGCACTCATCTCTTGTGAACCACTTAGCACTCATCTCTGTGCAGAAATGAAACAAAAATCTCATGTCACTCTGAGCAAATCAGATCCTGGCACACCGAGCTAAGGAACCCAGACTGTGCGACAACAGCAGTAACATCATTAGAGACTCTGATGACAGCATTTCCATTTGCAATCCCATGTGATGCTGTTAGAGAATCACCTTGGTGGTGGATTCTGAACAGCTTACCCCATTCGTGATGCTCTGATTTTTCTGTTCAGCCCCACTACTACGGTTAAGTGGCTACAAACTTTAGTTAAAGATCATGAGCATGGCAAGAATAGATGGTAGTCTGACAATCACACCTGCTATGACTGTAATGTTGTTAGGCATTCTCTCTTCTCAGTTGCAGAAGCACTAAGATGAGTTAGTAACAGTCAACCTTTTGCTCTTGCTACTGCCACATTTGATGGAGAGTAGTAAGGGACATCAAAGAGTCATTCACTTCCTTCTCATTTGGCTCAGTTTTGCATTTCCTCACTCTTAGAATGTGAGCCATTGTTACTGTAGATAACATCATCAGTAGGAAGATATGAGAAGCAAAATGATCATCCTCACACTGCATTTTGCCCCCTGACTGATACTCAGTCCCCTAAGGAAGCCAGAGAGTACTACTGCTCCTGTGTGGATGTGTGAGTACCTCCCAGATGACTTCAACAGTCCTATATGATCAGTTGGCCATGAAAACCACAGAGCTCACTGGCTGTGTGCTACTCTCCCCCTCAATATCTGGGATGCTGTTGACCCACTAGGACAAGAGAGGCTGATCTTGAGATACTCCTATAAAGAATTAAGAATAATTAACTGGTATCATCATCCAGGCTGAGTGGCATATAGTAGACACCCACAGTGACGTCCGCTTTAGTTCCTTGTCCCTCAATCCATACCCAGAGGCTTTCAACCATGTCATTACCAATTGTAAGCTCCATTCCATCCAGCCCAACAGTACTTACAGCAACCCCATCCCATCTCACCTGCTCTGCATCTCCGCCCTGGAGAGCCCAGAGCCATCCATCACACACAGCACACCCACCACAGGACCATTCCCACTATGTCTCACTCATGCTGATGATGCTGAAGCACCCAGGGCCTCCAAATTTGGATGCCAACATGAAAAACCAGTAATACATAACAGCCTTGCACATGGGCACCTGGGGGGCTGGTTGTTCCCTTGGAAGCTCTGTCTGTGGCTGTGTTGATTCCATGAGCGCAGAGATGACCTATGACACAGAGGGCTCAGCTTTCTGTGGGGTGGATGCAACTACTGGTAAAATTCACCAAGACAAATCCTCCCAAGTGAACATCCACCCTGAGAATGGAAGTCCCCCTCCTCCATGCCCACCATTCCACCACCACAGGGAATAAGAACCAATGTAGCATCTGAAATGCTCCTGTTCCTCCAGACGGGGCACTGCAGTCACAACTCTGCAGGGACTCATGTGCACAACAGAAGGAATTTTCTCAGAGGGAAAGATGGGAAGTTCAGAGGCAGACAAAAAAAACTGAGTTTTCTAACTCCTAATCCAACTAAACACGACGTGTGACAAAACACTGGGGGGAAACCTACCATTATATTGATTCTTTTAAGAAATAAAAATGGAAAAACAGCTTCACTAGCTCACCAAAAACAACCTCCACTTCCTGCAATCTGCATTCCAAACACAGCAGCTTTAGCTGAGCCCAGCAAATGTGAAGGCCCTGCTGCAGGAGATCTCGGATACACCTTCCCAAGGTCAAAGGAAAAACCTTCACGCTCAAAGGAATCACTTGCAAGGCAAGCATGCACTGGAGAGAACTCTGATATCTTTGTGCTGTGGGGATGAGCTACTTGTGCACCCTGTGCGTTTGCACTGCCTTCTGCTCCTGCCACCTCCTGAAACTTGGGACAGTACATTTTGGAAGAACAAGCTCAGCTTTTTGTAGCTTTACTGGTGACAAACAAGGCTCACAGCTGGTCAGACCAGCTGATTAAAGCATTTGAGAAGAGCAGTAGAACCAATGTGCATCATGGTTAGGAAGGATGATAGGGATTGTGTGAAAGAAATGCCTTCCCAGAAGCAAGCAGTGGGTTGCAGGAGGCACCAAAACCAACTGGAACTGGTTTTGAAACTCTTCCCACACTCAGGACATTGAAAAGGTCTCTTCTCTATGTGGATGTGCTTGTGCTTCTTCAAATCAGAACGACTTCTGAAGCTCTTCCCACACTCATAGCACTTGTAGGGTCTCTCTCCTGTGTGTGTGCGTTGGTGGGAGGTGAGATGGGATTTCTTTTGAAGCTCTTCCACAATCAGAGCACTTGTACAGGCTTTTTCCTGAGTGTAAGCATTGGTGGTTAATGATGCTGGGATCTATTTCAAAGATTTTCTCACACTCAGTGCATGGATTCTGCTTTTTCTTCTGGCACACATCCTTGCTCCTGGGTTCTTCAGGCTGCTTTTGACCTATGCTGAAGTCCAGTGGGATGCTTCCTGTCTTTCGCAGACACTTTCCCTGTGGCTTCTTGATGTGCTCACCCTGACCTTGCTCCAGGCCTCCTTGGACATCCCTTCTGATTTCTTCCACACAGACACCACTCCACCGCCTTTTGGCCACAGCACTTTCGTGCAGGTCCTCCAGTTTACCTGTAATCCCAATTCCTGCTGGATGAAAGAGGAAATCCAGAAACAGCACACAGTGCCCAAAATAAAACCAAGACAGAGATGGCTCTTCCAGCCCCAACCTCTTCCTTCCCTCCACCACCTCACCTGGGCTGAGGTCTCCTAGCAAGGCCCCAGAACTACGCACTTCTGGGATCCAGGGGTCTTCCCCTCCTTCAAGCACCGAGATCACCACGGGTTTGGGGGCTGGAAGTGGAGCTTCAATGAGAGAAACAGGGGAGATGAGAACATTTCCACCATTCTGGCACAGTGCCTCTTCAACAGCTCCACTCTGTGTTCCTCC
The DNA here is from genome assembly GCA_021292215.1 of Lophura nycthemera. Lineage (NCBI taxonomy): Eukaryota > Metazoa > Chordata > Aves > Galliformes > Phasianidae > Lophura > Lophura nycthemera. The sequence continues at coordinate 38,282 of JADANK010000379.1, read as the reverse complement.
TCAGGGAGAAACCACACTTTGGGCCTGAATGACACTGGGCCCACAGCTTCCTTTGGAGCAAAGAATGATTTCACAACTCTGAAAATTATGAAGGGATGTGGGGAAATCTCTGGACTCTCAGGATGCGCTAGAGACATAACAGCACACCTATGTGGTTAAAAGCTATAAGTCTGCTTTATTGTTAAGCACTGCTCTATTTATACATGTTAACGGAGCATTCTGCAAAACACTCTTTAACCGTTCACACATGTGCTTAGCCAATCAGAGCCCTGAGATGTTCTTTCTTCTTCTGAAGGTGTCCTTGGTTCTCATGCCGCTTATCTTGCTCCGCAGCTGCTGCTCCGTGCAGTTTTTTCTTACGTTCCCACAAAGGGATATTTTCTCTTAAAATTAACTTGAAAAATCTTGTTTATTTTCTGGCAATATATCAGTGACCAAGGCATCAAAATGTCTATGGCAAGTGAATGCAAAATCCTAAATTGTAAAAGAATGATCAGGGAAGTCATCCGTTAGCTGGATCTGCTGGCACCATGCAACGCAACAACAGAAGGGCAGGTTTTCTCCCGCCTTGCTGCACCTCCTGCCGCCGCGGTGCTGCCCGGATGGCTTCCAGCCAGGATGGCTTCCAGCCACGCTCTGGCCGCTTCAGCACAGCCTCAGGTGCCGGGCAGCACTTCCCACAGCGAGCACGCCCCGAGCCGGCTGCCAGGCCTCGGCGGTTTCGCAGCTCGTTCTCAGGGCGCGTCTGCAGCCGGGGGAGGGAGGGGGGATGGGGGCTGCGTGCCGTTACGCTAACGAAGCGTCGCTTTCTGCTGGGTCCCTCGCTGCCTTTGCTGGGGCCGTTCGCACATCCTTGCGGTCACGCATCCCCACGCTGCTGTCCTGGCGCTCCTTTAACTCCTCTCACCCGTGAGCGGGTCCCAGAAGAGGCAATCTCCGGCTGCCCTGCTCTCGAGGGCAGCATCTCCCTGCAGCTGGCTCACTTCCTCACGGAGCGCTGCCCGTGGCACTCGTGGCACGTTTCTCCTCACTGAGCGAGTGACGTCTGTTTCTAACGACTTCCTATCCTGCTTTCTCAGTTCGGTCCTCTCTGCACGGCGTGAGCATGGTTAAGCTCTCTGCTGTACGAGGGCCGGCTATGCTAAAAACTCTGGAGACCCACACATCCACTGTGGGGCAGAGAAAGAGCCCTGGTGCGGACCAGGTGTGTTACAGGTACAGGGACCCGTATGTCTTAAGGAGACATCCTACGTGGGGGTGAAGGAGCGAGGGTGCTCCCCCTGAGGGTGGATCCACAGCTATAGGTTGGGAGATGGTGATCAGTGTGGCAGCACAACCCTCGGGAGCAGGGTCCCACTTGGGATGGTGTGGGAATCAAATGTTGTTTCTGCATTAGAATTGGATTTTTTTTTTTTTTTTTTAAATTTCATGATCTCTGCTGTCATCTTTCTTTTTGGGTGTCTTTCTACCTTATTTGGGGAAGGTTTCTGATAGTTTACATCATTATCCTCTAGAAGAACCTTCCCCAGAAATGCACGCTCTGTAGATAGGTGTATATATGTATATTTTGTCACACACATTACAAGAATATCCTGCACGTGATTGATTAAACCAGAGAACAAGTGATGGCATGCCCGAGGAAGCGCCTGAAGAGACATTGGAAAGCCTGGCATCCCCCTCCCCCCCCCCCCCCCCCTCCCGTTGCTCTTTGTTGAACGAAGACTTTGGAGACAGTGAGACAGTCACCATATCAATACGACAAGAAGAGCACTGAGGCATCTTGGAAACAACAGTACAACAGGACTGACACTGGATAACAAATAAATTAACAAGTAAATAACAAATGTAAACTGTGATAAGATTGTGAACCTGGAGTACCCAGCCAGTGGGGAAACAGAGGAGAGGGGGGGAGGCAAGGGGGAGAAAACAGGGTATAAAAACTGTCATGTTGTGTCCATAGATGCTCTCCTGCTTGTGGGATGGCTGCCATTGCAATCACGAATAAAATCTGCTTTTATCAGAGATACCATCCTGACAAAATTATTTGGATATTTCCAACAATTTGGGGGCTCGTCCGGGATTATTATCGCCTGTTTGGGGGTCCCTCCACTGCCCTGGACAGGATAGGTGCACCCCGCTGATTTCAGCGGTCCTGTCTGGGTGGTGGGGTGACTCCTTGGGACGGCCGATAAGAAACCGAGGCTGTTCATAAAGGACGGGCTCTGAGAAAGCCAAGGGGCAGGTAGGCACGGGTATTGACCCCTGCAGACCGGGTAACTTCGTGCACGGACCAAGGTAAGGGAGTTTGATTCTTGCCTTGGGGGTCGGTGGAGACTCGGGTGAGTCTCGGCAGGGAGCTGTTGCTGTGCGGTGCCCTGTGCACTTGACGAAGTGCCAGCAGTACACCCCTATTAATCCGAGAATCGGAGCGAGGTGCTCCGGAGGGATTGGCCCTAAATCTGAGAATCGCAGTGTGGTAACCTGTGAGCTGGGGAGTTCACAGCAGCATTCCGGAGGAATGGGGAATAGGAGCTCTGTAGAACAGGGGAAAAGGGTTCCCAAATTCGTGCCTAGAGATAGCCCCTTGGGAAAGAAGCTTCAGAATTGGAAAATAATCCCCAGACCAGGGAAAAGAACAGGGAAAAGATGTTTAAGTACTGTACAGAGACATAGCCTAGAGAGCCACTGCAGGGAAAATCATGATTTTGACCAAAATAGGGGTCTGGCGAAGATTGGGCCTGTCAGACTTTGTATTTAGATGTAAGCGTTAAGACTCCTTTTCTGAAACAGAATTGGCTTATGTCGCTTAATGGGTGCAAGAAGTAAAAAAATCCTCCTCACAAGGAGGAGTCAAAGTTCAAAAGAAAAAGGAAAGAGAAGCAGAAAGATCATAAATGGGATCCCTTAGATAAGTTCTCCCCCTTCAATTTCTAAAGCAGTGCAAGCGGCAGTGACCGCTCCAGAGAAGGAGAGTGGCCGTGCTGCTGATCCTGAGCAGGGCTCTGGAGAGAGGATGCACTCTCGATTACTGAGGGAGTTGGAATAATGTGAATGGGACCTGGAGAGTTTTCCTTTCTCTAACACTAACCTTACTAATACTTCACTTTATCCTCTTAGGGCAGTCTTCTTAGGTCAAAGAGAAATAGGGTATGCTAATGCCTGCTGTTTTTACTAGCAGAAAGGTTAGGAGTTTCAAGAAGGAAATAAATCCCTTAATTGGGGATCCTATAAGTGTAGCAGAGCAATTAGATCAATTTCTAGGGCCTAATTTCTACTCATGGATGGAAATGATGTTTATCACTGATATGTTGTTTATTGGAGAAGGAGGTGGGCAGCTATACAAGTGTGGGAAATGAATACAGAGGGAAGGTTGGGCCCCAGAGGGAGGCAGAGAGAGGAAGGATCCTGAGGATAAATTGTACTGATTATTGTCACTGTCTTTCTGATTGTTAAATGTTTATGTCGTGAAAGAGTCATGTCATGTCATGTCATGTCATGTCATGTCAGAGGCTGTTACGGAACAAGTGGTGTCTAAAGTGAAACCAAGAAGACCACTGGGTTCTATTTTGGCTCACTGGAGAAACACTGCTGGTGAGCCAGGGGGAAGACTGAATAAGAAACCAGGAACATAAATGGAGTAATGGGACCAGTTTTATAATTGACTACCTTAATCATGAGAGCAAGTGCTGGGTGTTTGTGGAAGTTGAACTGTATGGTTTGATTTGTGGATTTTGAAGGCAGTGGGAGAAACTGTCTCGATGCTGTATGGAAGTGCATTTGTTAATGGTACGTGGAAATGTAATTGAGGGTACAAATAGTGGAATTGGGAAGGGGGGTGGGGGTGGGAAACGACGGCAAAAAGGTTAAGGAAAACAGTGAATTTGGGATATTAGAGTTTGGGTCGGCACGAGAACACATCCCCCGCACTACCACCCCCACCCCCCCACCTTGGCTTGTAAGAACAACTCGGAGTGAGAGAAAGAGCTGGGGGCCGGAGCCTCCCGCTGTAGCTGTGCAGGGTGTGTGACTTGTGAATGGAGATGGGGCGGGACACTGAGAGTGAGAATAGCCGTCATCTGCAGAGATCTCGGGAAACCCGACATCCCAGTGTGAGCGCCGGAAGCCTGGGGAGGGGAGGGGGTGAAACAGAAATTACTAACATGTATTCAGTAATGAATGGAAGTCTGGAAAGTAAAAAGGGTTGGGAAAAACACAGGCTGAGGAAGGCGAGTTTGAGCAAAGTGTAACAGGGCTGTCCTTACCTAGAAGAAGAGGGTCAGGGGGAACCTGGAGGGGGCTCAGGGGGAGAGTTCCCACCCCCCACTGGACCGAAAGCAGCTGGGGAAGCAGGGTAAAGAGTGTTTGTTTTTCTGATACGGGTGCCTCTTTACTGTGTGCTACATCAAGAATTATTCCCGTAGGTGATTTTTTGTAATAGCTTGTAGGAGCTACTGGCAGGAGAAGTTTACTTTTTTGGGGACCAATTAAAGGCTAGGAAAACAAGTAGGAATATATAAACTCTTGCACATGCCAGGTTCTCCAAAACCATTACTTGGGCATGATGTATTTGAACAGTTGAATGTAGAGATTAAATTCAGTAGAGAAAATTGGAGCTAATTGTCAAGCAAGACTAATTGACTGAAACTTTTAAGTCTGGCTTTAACACAAACGGGGAAAAGCAATGTTGTACCCCCAGAAGTTATGTAAATCCTAAATCAGGTATACAGTGTTGGAAACATCCAAATAATTTTTGTCAGGACGGTATCTCTGATAAAAACAATTTAATTCGCAATTGAAATGGCGGACATCCCGCAAGCAGGAGCACCTATGGACACAAGATGACAGTCTTTATACCTGTTTTTCCCTTTACCCATCCCCCTGCCCTGTTTCCCCACTGGCTAGGTACTCCAGGTTCACAATCTTATCACAGTTTACATTTGTTGATTCGTGTGTTATCTGGTGTCAGTCAGTAGCCATCCTGTTGTTTCCAAGATGTCTCAGTGCTCTTCTTGTCCTATTGATTGTCTCTGAAGATGAAGGAGGATGATGCCAGGCCTTCCGATGTCTCTTCAGGCGCTTCCTCGGGCATGCCATCACTTGTTCTCTGGTTTGATCAATCTCGTGCAGGATATTCTTGCAATGTGTGTGACAAAATATACATATATACACCTATCTACAGAGCGTGCGTTCCTGGGAAGGTTCGTCTAGAGGATAAGTGATGGAAACTATCAGAGACCCCCCACCCCTAACTAAAGTAGAAAGACACTCAAAAAGAACTATGACAGTGGGGACCACGAAATAAAAAAAGTATTATCCAATTCTAATGCAGAAACAGCATTTGATTTCCACACACAGGATTGCAGGCATCAGGAATGCCTGGCAGAGCCAAAAATGCAACCCAGTGTAAGTTAAGTTATAGATGGGAGTCAGCCCAGCCAGGGTAAAGAAATGCCCTTTGAGTATACAAGATTGTAGGAGGATAAACTTTTTGGATTTTGGATTATTAATTGGATAGAAATTCAAATACAACACCCCAATCTTGCAAATGAAAAATTGGATGGCAAGAGCTATAGTTCGGTACAAGATTTGAGGGCAATTAATAGAAATGTTGAAGATACGCAACCCACGGTGGTAAATCCATGCACTTTATTAACAAAGTTAAGGAATAAGTAGGTGGGGTTTGCCGTTCTGGATTTGAAGTACACCTTTTTCTGCCTGGTTTTGCCAAAGAAAGTCTAAAATTACTTGCCTTTGAATAAGAAAACTCCAATATGGGGAGAAGGAAAAAAATAATAATAAAAATAAAAAATAAAAATTCAGTTAACCTGGACAGTGTTACCCAGGGTTGTGAGAACAGTCCAGTGATTTTTGAGAACTGGTCAACTCGTGAACCTGAGATTTGGGTTCCTCTATCCCACGGTGGAACTTTACTGCAGTGCGTGGATGCCACAGTAACAAATGAGGACTGTGTGCAATGGGCTGTGAGTTTGCTGAATTTCTTGATTTAAATGGCTATCAAGTTTCTCAACAGAAAGCACAACTGATCAAAGAGAAGGAAGCAGTTTGCTGAACACCCAGAACACCAACGCAGAGCTCCCTCCAAGCCAGCAGTGTGCACTGCATGAGGCTGTCTATGCCAGTTGGTCAGACCTACAGGAGGAACCATTGGATGACGCTGAGGATTCCTGGATTCATCGACAGAAGCAGTTTTGTGAGACAAGGAAACTGTAAGGCAGGATGTGCAGTAACTGCTACTGACAAGGTAACTGAAGCAAAACCATCACCTGTGGGGACTTCTGCTCAGAAGGCTGAAAGAACTGCCTTGACAAGAACCTTAAATATATGGGCAGATGCTAAATATGCTTTTGGGGTGGTACCCACTCATGGTACCATCTGGAAAGAGCGAGGGTTGCTTACACACAAGGAAAACAAATTCAGCATGATGAAAATCTACCAAAGAGCGGCGTGGCTGTTATACATTGTGGAGGACATCAGAATAGTGGCACTGTACAGGAAACTGGGAATATGATGGTGGATCAGGTGGCAAAACAGGCAGCTGAAGGAAAAGAAATTGGTGAACTGGCTTTAATTCCAGATGGTAAACTTAAAATATCTGAACCTTAATCAGAACCTATAAGGTACTGTAGAGAGGATAGAAATTTATTGATTTAAAAGGGAAGAGAGCAAGCTGACAGGTGGGTGCACACCCAGATGGACACATTGCTGTGCCCTTTATTACTTTATAGAAATTGGTTCTAAGGGAACATAATAAAACATATGGGGGTACAGACATCAGAAAGTAACTGCACAATCCTGGTACCAGGAACAGGGTACAAGTGGGGCTTGTTGGGAAAGGGAATCTTTTAGGACAACAATTGCAAATAGATTTTTTTCAGAACTGCCAGGAAAAAGGAGGGTTTCGGTATATGCTGGTTCTAACAAATACCCTTTTCAGGGTGGCCAGAAGCATTCCCTTGCAGGACCAATAAAGCCAAAGAAATAACCAAGGTATTGCTGCAGGAGATTATACCAAGGTTTGGGTGTCCTGCAACAATACCCTTCAACCAGGGAACTCACTTTATTGCAGAGATTGTCCAACAGGTCAGTAAGCATTGGGAATAAACTGGCAATTGCACAAACCACACAGACCGCAGGGAAGTGGTCAGGTGAAAAGATGAACCATCTAATTAAATCACAGGTTGTAAAACTGGGCCAGGAAGCTGGCCTATCCTGGCCACAGTTGTTGCCTTTGGCTCTCCTTAGGAGCAGAATGAAACCTAGAGCCAAAGAGGGGTTAAGTCTTTCAAAATACTGTACAAAAGGCCTTATGTTGTACAAATGGGGATCTGTAGCCAAGTAGGGAGTGAAATACTAACTGAGCATGTGATAAGTTTACAGGAATAGCTTTGAGAAAAAGAAAAACTGGTTCTAGAAACTAGAGCCCAAGGCCTTGATGGCTTGATACATAATATTTTACCAGGAGATTATATGTATAAAGCAGATCTCTTTCAGAGAGATCTGAAACCAAGGGGGTAGGTCTGTTCCAAGTGCTGCTACACATCTCACACAACAGTAAAAATTAAAGAACAAGCACTGTGGATACATCATACTAGAGTTAAGAAGGTCCCTCAAACACAATGGGAACTGAAGTCAGCTGGACCCTTAAAATTGTGAATCCAAAGACAGTAATATGGGCTTGCCTATATTGTTAGAAATGTTGATTTGATAAGTGCAGCGTTGGATGTAAATGCTTATGTATCTCTTGTAAAAAACATCATTACAAAGTATACTTATATCAGTAATTGTTTGGTATGTGGGCAAGCTAAGGATTTAAACTTTTCACTTCTTGTTGTCCCTGATGATTTTAAGGCGAGAAATGAAATTGTTGCAGGGTTTGAGTCACTGTCCTGGTGGGTGATGATCAACAAGAATGTAGATTGCATTAACTACATTTGTTATAAGCAATGGAGATTTACAAATTATACAAAAGAGTGCAATAAAGGGAACTGCAGAACAGTTAGATGCCACAAGTAGGATGCCTGGGAAAATAGGATCTCCTAAGATATGATACAAGCTGGAAAAAAAAAAAGAAAAAAAAAGTGTATGTGTAAAGCTGGGTACCAGTTGTTGCACCTTCATCCCAATAACACAGCTCCAGGTGATACAATAACTAAGGCATTGCAAGGGCTTACCACCCTTGCCATGAACTGGCGAGAAAAATCGGAATAGATACTTCTATCACTGGGTGGTTGGAGTCCTGGTTTGGTGAACGGAAAGGGGTGATTGTATCCACGTTTACTTCTTTGATAGTAGTAGCAGGAGCCCTGATGGCCATTGGCTGCTGTGTTATTCCCTGTGTGAGGGGACTGGTACAGTGATTGATCGAGACAGCACTATTGAAGCAAACACCAATGGAGTCACCACATTTGGATAAAATGATGGTATTAGAGGAGATGGGAAATAAAGAAGTGAAGAGGGAGATGTCCTCTAAAGTGAACCTTAAAAAAAGAACTGCAGAAAAAAACAATGTATGAAAAAAAAAGAAAAAGGGGGGAATTATGGGAATCAAATGTTGTTTCTGCAAGATTGGATAACATTTTTTATTTCATGATCTCCGCTGTCATAGTTCTTTCTGGGAGTCTTTCCACTTAACTTGGGGAAGATCTCTGATAGTTTCCATCACTTATCCTCTAGACGAACCTTCCCAGGAACGCACGTTCTGTAGATAGGTGTATATATGTATATTTTGTCACACACATTGCAAGAATATCCTGCACGAGATTGATCAAACCAGAGAACAAGTGATGGCATGCCCGAGGAAGCGCCTGAAAGACATCGGAAGGCCTGGCATCATCCTTCCCCCCCCCCCCCCCCCCCCCCCCCCCGCCTCCCCCGGTGCTCTTTGTTGAACGAAGACTTCGGAGACAATCACCATATCAATACGACAAGAAGAGCACTGAGACATCTTGGAAACAACAGGATGGCTACTGACTGACACCAGATAACACACGAATCAACAAATGTAAACTGTGATAAGATTGTGAACCTGGAGTACCCAGCCAGTGGGGAAACAGGGCAGGGGGATGGGTAAAGGGAAAAACAGGTATAAAGACTGTCATCTTGTGTCCATAGGTGCTCCTGCTTGCGGGATGTCCGCCATTGCAATTGCGAATAAAATCTGCTTTTATCAGAGATACCGTCCCGACAAAATTATTTGGACATTTGCAACAATGGGAACATCGAATTCCCCAGGCAAGAGCTATAACCAATATCCCCCAGCAACAAGAGCATTTGTATTGCAAATGGAATTCCACAAGCAATAATTTTACAACAGGAACACTTAACAATCACAAAGATAACGACAATGAAAACCAATTTGGACATTTACTCGTTACATGATCCTACCAGGCCCCTTCCTGGCAGCTAACTGCAAATGCCTCCCAATGCATTTTTGTTGTGATGATTTTTCCAAAGTATTACAAAGCTTACATTCCCGAGTGCATTATAGCCTCACTCTCAGGGTGCCTTGCAAGATTTCACCTGTGAGGTGCTGGGAATTCTCGAGATACCTCCCCAAGTGGGACCCTGCTCCCGAGGGTTGTGCTCCCACACCTATCGCCAGCACCCAACAAATAGCTGTGGATCCACTCTCAGGGGGAGCACCCTCACTCCTTCACCCCCACGTAGGACGTCTCTTTACGACTTACGGGTCCCTGTACCTGTAACATACCTGGTCCGCGCCAAGGCTCTTTCTCTGCCCCACAGTGGATGTGTGGGTCTCCAGAGTTTTTAGCATAGCACGGCCCTGGTACAGCAGAGAGCTTATTAACACATGCTCATGCCTTGCAGAGAAGACCGAACTGAGAAAGCAAGATAGGCAGTTGTTCGAAATAGAAGTCACTCGCTCAGTTGACGTAGAAACGCGACATGAGTGCCATGGGCAGCGCTCCGTGGGAAGTGAGCCCGCTGCAGGGAGATGCCTGCCCTCGAGAGCAGGGCAGCCGGAGATTGCCTCTTCTGGGACCTGCTCACGGGTGAGAGGAGTTAAAGGAGCGCCAGGACAGCAGCGTGGGGATGTGTGACCGCAAGGATGTGCGAACGGCCCCAGCAAAGGAAGCAGAGACCCAGCAGAGAGCGACGCTTCATTAGCGTAACAAAACACAGCCCTCCTCCCTCCCTCCCTCCCCCGGGTGCAGACGTGCCATGAGAACGAGCTGTGAACCTGCCCGAGGCCTGGCAGCCGGCTCGGGGCGTGCTCGCTGTGGGAATCGCTGCCCGGCACCTGAGGCTGTGCCGAAGCGGCCAGAGCCTGGCTGGAAGCCATCCGGGCAGCACCGCGGCTGGGAGGTGCAGCAAGGCCGTCGTGCGGCCAGCTCCGGGCTGCGGGCACTCGGCATCCTCTGCTCTCCGCGACTCCCAGGAGCCCGGTTGCCTGCGCCAGAGGTGGGAGCAGCCCGCTCCGCACCCGAGGTAGGTGCCCCTCGTGGCTCGCGCAGAGGAGCGCACGCTTGCTGCCCCCCGCCAGCAGCAGCGGGAGGGGAGCGGGGAGCGGCACCGGGCGGGGCGGAACCGGCACTGCTGTAGCCCAGGCGGGAGCCCGGTCCCGGCTCCAGCTCCTGCCCAGCACGGCAGGTTTGCTGGGCCAGACGGGCTGCAACGAGGGGAGCAGCGGTTGCCAGGCGTGTCGCAGCCCGGCTTGGGCTCCGAGGGGCACAGGAAGGGGTTGGAGCTGGCACAGCGAGGAAGTGAGCAGAGGAGCTCAGCGTGCTCTGCTGCCCGGTTGGCTCTCTGTAACACAGCGCAGCTGGGACTGCGTTTCTCCCTCTGGGCCACGGCAGACACGAGATGACCTCGCTCGGCAGCTCTGCACGCATGAATTTATGGAAGCTTTCAACTCCCGATGCCTCCTTTTGAGTGTCTGAATGTGAAGCCTCCAAGGCGGGAATTTCCGCTCCACTCCCCCCCCCGGCAGCCCGCAGTTTCCCTTCGGGGACCCAGCAGGCACCATGTGCCTCTAGCGGCCCTTTCAGCGCTACCTTTTGTGCGCTTAGCGCTGGGCTGATGGCTCAGCTGGGGTTGCGCAAACCCTTCCCAAGGCTTTTGTTCGGGCTGTCCCCGCAGCTGCAGATGCCTTTAGCGCACAGCTGCGGGCCCTGAGCACGTCCAGCATCTGCACCAGCTCCGGCACTGGGCTGTGTAATAGACGCTGAAAAGCTGACAGCCTGTGGGCTGACTGGAGCACGCGTGGAGAACCGCCCGAGCAGCAGGTCGGCAAAGCGCAGCCCGGGCTGCCTTGTGCAAAGGGCACCCGGTGCTGAGAACGTGCCCTGGAAGTGAGCGCAGGGTGCGTGCTGAGCTGAGTGGGGAGCAGCGCCGCCTGGTGGGGGAGGAGGGAAATGCAGCCGCCGAGGCATTCTTGGTGCAAGGAGGGAGCGGGGCTTGTTCGGCTTGGAGAAGAGAAGGCTCCGGGGAGACCTCATTGTGGCCTTCCAGGACTTGAGGGAAACGTATAACCTGGTGGGGAATGGCTGTTTTCTAGGGTTGATATTGATGGGACAAGGGGAATGGTTTTAAGTTGAGACAAGGGAGATTTATTTTAAGTATTAGGAGGAGGTTTTTCACTCAGAGGTTGGTGAGGCATATTAAAAGGTAGCCTATAGAGGACGTGGATGCCCCAATCCTATGGGGTATTCAAGGATAAGCTGGATGTGGTTCAGGGCAGTCTGGCCTGGGGGATGGTGTCCCTGCACATAGCAGAGGAGTTGAAACTCGATGGTCATTGTGGTTCTTCTCAACCTCGGCCATTTTATGACTTTGTGATTATCTTGAGATCTTCACTGTAACGCATGACCTGAGAGAAGCTCAGGAATTTCCAAACTAACCCTGCGTCTCTTACAGAAGATCTGTGTCAGCAAGGTGTCTTGACGTCAAGCTGAGAGGGATCTCTGTACAGGTGTGACCTTGAGAGACATCCCTGATTGTGGGCAATCCTGTCGTGCAGCCCATTGCTGTGCAAGAGGGCTCAAGGGGCACCAGGGCTGCTCCCTGTTTAGGGGTAAGATGATTGACTCATTGCTGTGCATTGTCTTTAGGCATACAGTCCATGTACCCTCAGCTGTTGAACTAGGTATCAGTTCTTTCTGCCACCCAGTTTGAGTCAGCTTTGTGATTTCTAATCAGATTTAGCCAGAGTGTTATCAGTGCTGTTGCTGATTGTCTTCCTGTGCAAGGCCTGCTGTGCCATCCCCCAGGCTGTGCCTGCAGATGGGCTGTGGAGGGCTGGGCTGGGACAGGGACTGCTGCATTCCCTCACAGCTCCCCTGCCATTTCTCTTGTCCCTGCAGGCTCCAGTTCAACTTCTGCCTTCCAGCCGTGATCGTCTCACCTGCAGGAGAGCAGCAGATGGCCACAGCACATCCGTGTCAGGTAGGGGCTGGGGGAAGCGGGCAGGAGAGGGCGAGGGGCGAGGGATGCGAATGGCGGGGGAGAGGGAGGTGCCCTCAGGCAGCACGTGTGTGCTGGGGCCAGAGAAGCGGCTGGGACGGGAGTTTGTGTCCTGTGCGAGCTGCTTCCCTGGGCCTCGGCTGTTCCCAGCAAGGAGCCTGTTTGCTTGCAGGAGCCCGTGAGCTTTGCGGAGGTGGCCGTGTATTTCAGCAGGGAGGAGTGGGCGCTGCTGGACCCTGCGCAGCGAGCGCTCTACCGGGACGTGATGCTGGAGACGTACCAGTGCGTGGCCTCGCTGGGTGAGGGCTTTGCTGCCTTTCCTCCTCGTTAGGGCACCTTTGGCTGTGCAGAATGAGCCTCTGCAGGCCGGGCCTAGAATAATTGCCGTGCAGTTACATATTGATAACTACAACAGCAACAAAGGAAATAGTGAGAAGCATGAGTTTCAGAAGGGATCAGTATGCACAGCACTCTGATAAAAGCCCCGGTGTCAGTGCTTGCAAGCAGGCATCAGGCAGGTGGGAGAAAACCTGCCCTTCTGTTGGTGCACTGCATGATGCCACCAGCTTGACCTAACAGATGACTCCCTGGTTACTCCTTTACAATGTCGGATTTTGCATTCACTTGCCATAACATTTTGATGCCTTGGTCATTGATATATTGTCAGAAAATAAACAAGCTGTTCTCTTAAAATTAATTTTAAAGAAAATATTCCTTCATAATTTTCAGAGTTGTGAAAGCATTCTTTGCTCCAAAGGAAGCTGTGGGCCCAGTGTCATTCAGGCCCAAAGTGTGGTTTCTCCCTGGGGAGGTACACAGAGTGGAACTGTTGAAGAGGCACTGTGCCAGAATGGTGGAAATGTTCTCATCTCCCCTGTTTCTCTCATTGAAGCTCCACTTCCAGCCCCCAAACCCGTGGTGATCTCGGTGCTTGAAGGAGGGGAAGACCCCTGGATCCCAGAAGTGCGTAGTTCTGGGGCCTTGCTAGGAGACCTCAGCCCAGGTGAGGTGGTGGAGGGAAGGAAGAGGTTGGGGCTGGAACAGCCATCTCTGTCTTGGTTTTATTTTGGGTAGTGTGTGCTGTTTCTGGATTTCCTCTTTCATCCAGCAGGAATTGGGATTACAGATATACTGGAGGACCTGCACGAAAGTGGTGAGGCTGAAAGGCATGGGGGTAGTATCTGTGTGGAAGAAATCAGAAGGGATGTCCAAGGAGGCCTGGAGCAAGGTCAGGGTGAGCACATCAAGAAGCCACTGGGAAAGTGTCTGCGAAAGACAGGAAGCAGCCCACTGAACTTCAGCGTAGGTCACAAAGAGCCCAAAGAACCCAGGAGTAAGGAGTTGTGCCAGAAGAAAAAGCAGAATCCATGCACTGAGTGTGGAAATAGCTTTAAAATACATTCCAGCGTTGTTAACCACCCGTGCATACACTCAACAAAGAGCCTTTGCAAATGCTCTGACTGTGGGAAGAGCTTCAAAAGGAGATCCCAACTCACCTACCACCAACGCATCCACACAGGTGAGAAACCCTATAAGAGCTCTGACTGTGGAAAGAGCTTCCAAAGCAGTTCTGAACTGAAGTACCACGAGTGCTTTCACACAGGGGAGACACCCTACAAGTGCTCTGAGTGTGGGAAGAGCTTCAGAAGCAGTTCCCACCTCATCTACCACCAGCGCTTCCACACAGGTGAGAAACCATTTCAGTGTCCTGAGTGTGGGAAGAGCTTCAGAAGCAGTTCTGAACTGAAGCGTCACCAGCGCATCCACACAGGAGTGAGACCCTACAAGTGCTCTGAGTGTGGGAAGAGCTTCAAAAGCCGTTCCGAGCTCATCTACCACCAGCGCATCCACACAGGAGAGAAACCATTTCGGTGTCTTGAGTGTGGGAACAGCTTCAGAAGCAGTTCCCACCTCATCTACCACCAGCGCATCCACACAGGGGAGAGACCCTACAAGTGCTCTGAGTGTGGAAAGAGCTTCAGAAGCAGTTTTGAACTGAAGCGTCACCAGCGCATCCACACAGGAGAGAGACCCTACAAGTGCTCTGAGTGTGAAAAGAGCTTCAAAAGCTGTTCCGAGCTCATCTACCACCAGCGGATCCATACAGGAGAGAAACCATTTCGGTGTCCTGAGTGTGGAAAGAGCTTCAGAAGCAGTTCTGAAATGAAGCGTCACCAGTGCATTCACACAGGGGAGAGACCCTACAAGTGCTCTGAGTGTGAAAAGAGCTTCAAAAGCCGTTCCGAGCTCATCTACCACCAGCGCATCCACACAGGAGAGAAACCATTTCGGTGTCCTGAGTGTGGAAAGAGCTTCAGAAGCAGTTTTGAACTGAAGCGTCACCAGCGCATCCACACAGGAGAGAGACCCTACAAGTGCTCTGAGTGTGAAAAGAGCTTCAAAAGCCGTTCCGAGCTCATCTACCACCAGCGCATCCACACAGGAGAGAAACCATTTCGGTGTCCTGAGTGTGGGAAGAGCTTCAAAAGCAGTTCTGAATTGAAGCAACACCAGCGCATCCACACAGGGGAGAGACCCTTCAAGTGTCCTGAGTGTGAAAAGAGCTTTAATCGCAGATCTAGTCTCAACATCCACCAGCACATCCACAGCGCACGCAGGCTGTAGAAGCATCTCAAGACGCTGGGAACCTTCAAAAGCAGTTGCAGTCTCGTTACCTACCAGCACAGCCACACAAGATACAGAGCCTGCAGACACATGAACGTGGGAAGAGCTTCAGCCAGAGCCCCAGCTTGGTGACCAGCTATGGCTTTGTGTGGTGATGGACCTTACAAATCCCTTGAGTCGAGGAAGAGCTCTGTGGCCAAACTGAATCCTCTTTTCCTTCTTTCCATGAGAATTATGCATATTGCTCTCCTTCAGCTGTAATTGCTGCGTTGAGTGGCCATACAAAGGAAAATCCAGGGTGGAATGTGTCACAGCTACTGGAAACTCTCTGCAGGGTGGCATGTTTCTGCCAGGGCTGTGTGCAAGGAGAGTCACCTCTGATCCTCTCCCCCATAGAAACTCCTGTGTTGTGGTGCAGCAGGTGAGGACCCAAAGGAAATCTCAGCTGGGCTGATATGTCACCAGGAAGGAAGAAATCCTGTCTGCAGGGTGTGTGGGAAGAGCTTCAACTGGAGCTCAACCCTCAGTAGACACCAGAGAGCCAATCCAAGAGGAGAGTCCCTGTGAGTGCCTCGACTGCAGGAAGAGGTCTGTCCAGATCTGGGAACTCATCACACACGCAGTGGATCCACGTGAGGAGCCTACAAATGTGCAGCCCGCAAGAAGAACTTCGGCCATAACTCAAAAACCAGCTGAAGTACCAGAGTGATTGCAGTTGGGTGAAGTCCTATCCGTACCTGCACCAGTGAATTCACGTAGCAGGAAGCCTCAGAACTGCCTCGAGGGTGAGAAGGGCTTTGTGCAGAGCTCCTCACTGGCCCTACAATGTTTCTGGTGCATTACTGGCACCCTTTGCAGAAGGGACTTAAACCAGGAGCTTCAGATGGCCTTTCTTTGCTACCCAAAGCAGTTTTCTCACCATGCCAGGTTTCTTCTTCTGCTCTTCCTGCCAGCAGCTTTTTGATGCCATTTCCTAAGGAGAAGCGGCTGTGTAGGGATGTTCTGTGTGTCTGTGTGCATGTGTTGCTCTCAGTAATTTGTGAGTGCACTGATGAATCTGAGAGGGGTCAGGAGAGCAGTAATGTGGCTCTTGGAGGTTTTCTGAGAATCATCTGTAGTGGAAAGGGAAGGGGGTGAATAAAGTAGCTGAGTTGTTCTGAAGCTTTCTTCACTGTAGTCTTGTGTTTTGTTCTTAAAACAAATGTCAGCATGTGGAATGAGGAGAGGGAAAGGTGCAAGGAGGGTTTGGTTTTGGTGCCACCTCCAGCCCAGTGCTTGCTTCTGGGGAAGGCATTTCTTTCACACAACCCTATCATCCTTCTTAACCATGTTGCACATTGGTCATCCTTCTTAACCATGTTGCACACTGGTTCTGCTGCTCTTCTCGAATGCTTTAATCAGCTTGTCAGAGCAGCTGTATGACACCATTGTCTCCAATAAAGCTACAAAAAGCTGAGCTTGTTCTTCCTAAATGCACCATCCCAGGTTTCTGGAGGTGGAGGGAACAGAAGGCAGTGCAAACCCACAGGGTGCACAATTAGCTCATCCCCACAGCAGAGGGATTTCAGAGTGCTGTCCACTGCATGCTTGCCTTGCAAGTGATTCCTTTTGAGCTTGAAGGTTTTTGCTTTGATCTTGGGAAGTTGTCTGAAATCTCCTGCAGCAGGGCCTTCACATTTGCTGCACTCAGCTAGACTGCTGTGCTTGGAATGCAGATTGCAGGACGTGAATGTTGATTTTGGGGAGCCAGTGAAGCTGGTTTTCCATTATTTTTTCCTGAAAAAATCATTCTAATGTTGGATTTCCTCTCATGGTTTGTCACACGTCATGTTTAGTTGCATTAAGTGTTAGAAAACTCATTAAGAGTTAGAAAACTCCTCTGCCTCTGGACTTCCCTGCTTTCCCTCTGCTCTGGGGAAAGTCCTTCTGTTGTACACGAGTTCCCACAGCGTTGTGACTGCAGTGCCCCATCTGCAGGAACAGGAGCATGTGAGATATCACAACAGTTTGTTTTCCTTGTGGTGGTGGAATGTTGGGCATGGAGGATGGGGTCTTCCATTCTCAGGGTGGATGTTCACTTGGGAGGCTTTGTCTTGGTGAATTCTACCAGTAGTTGCATCCACCCCACAGAAAGCTATGTCATATGTCACCTCTGCACTCATGGAATCAACACAGCCATAGAAAGAGGTCCCAAGGGAACAACCAGCTGCCCATGTGCAAGGCCGTTATGTGTTACTGGTTTTTCACGTTGGCATCCAAAGCTGGAGGCACTGTGTGCTGCAGCATCATCAGCACGAGTGAGACGTGGTGGGAATGGTGCTGTGAGGGGTGTGCTGTGTGTGATGGATGGCTCTGGGCTCTCCAGGGTGGAGATGCAGGGCAGGTGAGATGGGATGGGGTTGCTGTAAGTACTGGTGGGCTGGATGGAACGGAGCTTACAGTTAGTAACGATGTAGTTGAAAGCCTCTGGGTATGGATTAAGGGACAAGGAACTAAAGTGGATGTCACTGTGGGATTTCACTATAAGCCACTCAGCCTGGATGATGATACCTATTAATTATTCTTACTTATTTAAAGGAGCGTCCCAAGAACAGCCTCACTTCTGAATGTGTTACTAGCTTCCCAGAAATTGAGGGCCGTGCCAAGATCTGGTTTTCTCAGATTGACATGAGATATTTGTTTCATTTCTGCTCAGAGATGGGTGCTGAGTGGTTCATGCACAAGGCTACGGTGCCTTCTCTGTGCTGCAGGATTTCTTCTGTGGACCAGGAATGCAGGATCACCTCACCTCCGAGTGTTCTGACATTTACCCACATGAATGGTTACCTACTCTTCATTTGCACATTTCTGCTTGAAGCAGAGTGAGGCGTCTGATCCCAACACCCACGGTGCCACCAACCCCTGCAGTGTCCCTGCGTATTAGATCTGAGTTTCTCGCACCAAAAATGGATGACGGTCAGGAAAATAGTCAGAACTCAATCCCCAAAAAGCACGTTGAGAATGCAGGGGGTAACAGAAAGACAGGGAGCTGTTGGCGAGGGTCCAGAGGAGAGCCATAAAGATGATTAGGGGACTGGAGCACCTCCCCTTTGAGGGCAGGCTGAGGGAGCTGGGCTTGTTCAGTCTGGAGAAAAGAAGGCTGAGAAGGCTGTAGGGCGATCTCATTGCAACCTTTCAATACTTAAAGGGAGCCTACAAACAGAAGGGGAATCAACACTTTGAAAGGATTGATAACTGCAGGACGAGGGGAAATGGTTTTAAGTAGAGGGAGGGGAGATTTAGGTTGGATGTCAGGGGGAAATTCTTTACAGAGGGAGATGTGAGGTGTTGGAACAGTCTGCCTAGAGAGATTGTGGATGCCCCGTCCCTGGAGGTGTTCAAGGCCAGATTGGATGGGGCCCTGGGCATCCTGGTCTAGTATTAAATGTGGAGGTTGGTGGCCCTGCATGTGGCAGGGGGGTTGGAGATTGATGATCCTTGAGGTACCTTCCAACCCGGGCCATTCTGTGTGATCTGTGTGATTCTGTGAGTGGGGCCGGACAGAGTGCTGCATCAATACCAGTGCCACCAAAAAAGCATGGAGAGTCTTAGTAAGCTCCTGGCTGGGGGGCACTGAGGCTCCCATTTACTGCCTGACTGAGGGGGCAGTGTCTTGATCAAGGCTTTGGGTATTTTGATCTTGTGCAGGTCTTTGAGAAACTGGATATGTGAGCTACTGATGGACTCTGACCAAGCAAGCAGGGCAGACTGCTGCTGGGGAGCATGCTGTCTGGGTTGATTACCAGGTCTTTAAACTAGGTCCAAAGGGGGAAGGGAGGGGAATTCATGTGACAGAGAAGGGCTGAGGGATGTTGTCACTGTTGGAGATAGTAGGGAATAACCTCTGAGCTGTCCCATAGGATCATACGGGGACTCCTCAGAGAAGGTCATGTTGCCAATACCCCATCCAAAATATTCCTGTGTCCCTCTAGGGGTAACTGCACATATTGCTACCTTAAAGTGCCTGTAGACCAGTGCATAGCATGGGAAATAAACAGGATGAGCTGGAGATCTGTGTATGGTAGCAGGGCCATGATCTTACAGCAATCACGGAGATGTGGTGCAACAGCTCACGTGATTAGAATGCTGTCATGGAGGGCTGTGTCCTTTTCAGAAAAAACAGGCTGGGGAAGAGAGGTGGAGGAGTTGCCCTTTATGTGAGAGAGCTACTAGAATGGATTGAGGTGAAGCCGTGAGAGGGTGAAGAACGTGTGGAGTGCTTGTGGGTGAGAATTAAGGGGCAGGCTGTTATGGATGACACTGTTGTGGGCTGTACTACAGCCACCTGATCAGGAGGATGAAGTCGATGAGGCCTTCTGCATGCAGCTGGAAGTAGCCTTGCAATCCCATGCAGTGGTTCTCAGGGGGGACATGAATCATCCAGATATCTGCAGGGTAAGCAACATGGCCTGGCACACACAGTCCAGATGGATCCTGCAATGCTCTGAAGATAATTTTTATGTCATGCACATATTAGAGGAGCCAACAAGGGAAGGGGTGATTTTGGACCTTGTTCTTTCCAGCAGGGATGGGCTTGTTAGGGATAAGAAGTTTGGTGACAGCTTGAGATGCAGCAATCATGAGATGGTGGAGTTCAAGATCTTGGGTGGAAGAAGTAAGGCAAAAAGTAAAATTGCTGCCCTGGACTTTTAGAGAGCCAACTTCTACAATTTCTGGGATCTACTTGGAGGTATCTCATGGTCTGGAGTGCTTGAAGGTAAGAGGGCCCATGAGAGCTGGCCAACATTTAAACTTCTTCCAGGCTCAGGATCGGTGCATCCTTAAGAGTAGGAAATTGGGGAATGGATGCAGGAGAACTGCGTAGATAAGCAAGGAGCTTGTGGATAAGATCAAAGGGAAGAAGAAGGTTTAGGAGAAGTGGAAAAAAGGCCTGTCCCCTTGGGAGGAGTACAGGTGTGTTGTCAGAGCCTGCAGAGAAGCAATGAGGAAGGCTAAAGCTTACACTGAGCTGAAGCTAGTGAAGGAGATAAAGGATAATTAGCAGGGTGATCTTTCTACTCGTTTTAATTTCTCTTTCCTTTTCCTCCTTTTCTCTGAAAGTTGTAAAGTAAATCAAGCCTTCTGTGATTTTCTTATAAAGCATACAGCTTAGACAAATACAATTGTGAGAGGATCAATATGTAAAGGATTACCATTTTGTAGAAACGTCCTGAAGGACTACAAGAATAACATGGCTGGAAAAGGACCTTAGAAGTGATTCTTTCTGCACAAAATGACACATCAGCCCTAGCCTCCAGTGGTAGTACTATGGTGCCAGAGACACCCAGCAGGACTCTGTGACCAATTTGTGCTGGATGACTTAAAGAGGAAAGGGATCTGAGTGTGTTGGTTGATGCTCAGCTGAACATGAGCCGACAGTGTGCCCAGGTGGCAAAGAGGGCCAACGGCATCCTGACCTGCATTAGAAATGGCGTGGCCAGCAGGAGCAGGGAGGTGATCATCCCCTGTACTCAGCACTGGTGAGGCCGCACCTTGAGTATTGTGTTCAGTTTTGGGCCCCACTCTACAAGAAAGAGATTGAGGCCCTGGGACGTGTCCAGAGAAGGGCAACGAAACTGGTGAGGGGTCTGGAGCACAAATCCTATGAGGAGCGGCTGAGGGAGCTGGGATTGTTCAGTCTGGAGAAGAGGAGGCTCAGAGGAGACCTTATTGCACTCTGCAACTTCCTGAAGGGAGGCTGAGATGAGGACGGGTTTGGCCTCTTCTCCCAGGCAACAAATAACACCCGATGAAATGGCTGCAAGTTGTACCAGAGGAGGTTTAGGTTAGACATAAGGGAGAACTTTTTCTCTCAGAGAGTGGTCAGACAATGGAATGACTGCCCAGGAAGTGATGGAGTCGTCATCCCTGGCAGTGTTCAAGAGGCGTCTGGATGAGGAGCTGAGATATAGCTTAGAGGCTTGTAGTAGCAATGGTAATGGGAGGATGGTTGGACTGGATGATCTTGCAGGTCGTTTCCAACCTTGAGATTAAATGATTCTATGATTCATATCCCATTGACTGTGGGAGAGCCTTGGGCCATCAGTGGGGGACAGGACCACTCTTCCCAGAGGCTGCAGCTATGGCCCTACCCTTCTGTTGCATCAGACAAACCAAGGGCTTTCCTCAACCTCAAAGCACCTGCACAGGGCCTTTGCCTGCCTGGAATCACAGCCTCCAATTATCTGCTCTAATACGGCTATGGGGAGGCTTTGGGGGTAATGGCCCCACAGGGACCAATTAATACTCCAACACTCTCCAACATTTCTGGACAGCATTTTAAATGCACCTTCATTTGGTTACAGCAAGTAACCAGTACATATGCTGTGGGGCTGATTACAGTGCAGAAAGACCTAACAAGCCATTTCCCTCAAGTCTTCAAGACTTGAACTGTTCATTAGGGAGCACACAGTGTTGCAGACAAAGCTTTCAAGGAGCACTGTTCAAAAAAGGAGTTGTCATATTTAAGGATATTTTTTATTGCAACAGACACCGAGATATCACTGAGTGCAGCACAACCCCTGTGACACAGATGGCAGCTCTATCAGGGAGAGGGAGGTACAGCCAGCATGGGGATAGCATTGTGGGGATCCAAGAGGGAAATGCAGTCAGTGAGAGCTGGTAATTGGATAGTGACTGCACCTGACAAAGATGGGAATTAATGCAGATGGAGGAGAAAGAAGCCTGTGAAAGAGGAGGGATGAAGGGGGCCAGTTGCTTGTGGCCAAATGTGTGGTCAGTGCTGGTCTGGCTGGGTGTGTGGGAGGCACGGGAGGGAGCTGACTCCCCTCCAGGACCCAGGGCTACAACCTCAGGATAAGATGCCTCAACTGATTCAGCTGAATCCCATCCCTATGGAAGCGTAAAGGGCTGTCCAGCAGAGCCAGGTAGCTGCAAGAAGATGTGTGGGGGAAGGAAGGAGCCCCCCAGCAGCACGGGGGCCTTCTGCTGCTAAGGGTGCTGCGTGGGGCTGGGGGCTCACAGCTGCACTGCACGCACGGGAGCTAGCAGAGGGGACTTATAAGAAGGAGAACCAAACATGGGACTTACTGCCCTGTGTTCATTTTCCTACCCTTAGGATAGGGATGACTGGGGAAATGGGAGAGAAGCTGTCTAAGCTGACACATCGCTGAGACTGTTGTACTGTAGCTCAGGAGGTGAACAGGTTTGTGAGCAGCATCCTCATGTTCCATCAGCCTTTCCTCACTCAGTGGACAGAATGAGCATCAGCTTTGTTGATCCCATTCAGGCTTTCTGATATGTCTGTTTATACCTGCAAAGATAGGCATGCACACAGGTACTGCCCTGCAAACAGGCAGTTTCCTGACAGGCAAAGATGGGTGCACTGACCTTCGGGTGGTGAGTGTGAGTGCAGAAAGGAAAAGAAGGAAAATACACAAGACTTGTAAACAGCAGGCAGGGAAGACGATCTCCAGGCAGCTGGGCTGTGATCTGTACTCGGTGGTGCCTCCAGCAGTGAACCCCCTCATCTGCAGCGTGAGGAACCAGGCACTGAGGGATGCCATTTGGAAACTGCTATTGTGGATGTCTTTCAGTAATCATAACGATTCCATCTCTCTCCCCAGGTGACCTCTAATGTGTGCCATTCTAAGGTTGTGCTTGGTTGTTTTCCATTAGTATGTTTTTTCCTTTAATACGTCTTTAACATTTTCTAACTACTTGTGCTGCTTCTGTTCCCCTCCGATGCTTTCCATTTGTCTCTTCTTTTCCCTCCTTGATTCTATGGAACTTGAGATTTCAGCATATGCCTCGCTGTGCCAGAGATGAAATAGCAGCAATGAAAGTACATGGGCAGTGAGTGTTTTGGGGGGTCGTGAAATCTGTGTTTGACACAACGAGAAGATATTTTCTATTGCTCAGAGGTTCCACATTGTGGAAAGTGGATTCAGTTGGGGGTCCTGATGGATGAAGAGCTGGCCATGAGCCAGCACTGCGCTCCTGTAGCCTGGATGGCCAATGGTATCCTGGGCTGCACCAACACAGCGGTGTCCAGCAATGAGAAGGAGGTGATTTTCCCCTCTCCTCTGCCTTTGTAAGGTGCCATCTGGAGCACTGTGTCCAGGCCTGGAGTCCCTGCACAAGGAAGGCATGGAGCTGTTGGAGCGGGTACAGAGGAGTGCTACAAAGATTTTCAGAGGTCTGAAGTACCTCTCCTCTGATGAAAGGTTGAGGATGCTGGGATGTTTAGCTTGGAGAAGGCAGGCACCGGAGAGACCTTGTTGCAGTCTTCTAGGGCTTGAAAGGAACTTAGAGACTGGAGATAGACCAACTTTTTAAAAAGGTACATAGGACAGGACAAGGGGGAATGGATTTACACAAGAAGGCTTTTAGGTTAGGTGTGAGGACAAAATTCTTCACTCAGATGTTGTTGAGGCACCACATCAATCTGCCCAGAGAATTTGGTTTGGAACTGGATGATCTTTCTTTATCCATCTGTGTCTTCACGTAGTTTTTCTCCATGGAAGGAAGCTGGAAATTGGTGCCTCATGTTAACTCTAACTCATATACTAAACTTTTAATCTAAGCCTAACCCCGACCCTAACTCCTAACCCATAATACAAACTCCTAATCTTAAAGTCTAACCTTAACCTTTTCTTGTCCTAAAATTCAAACTAAACTCAAACTCTTCCCCCTAAACACCAACTCTTATCACATCCCTCGCCCTAACATTAAGTTTTAGCACTTCACCTAACACTAAATCTAATCATTAGTGCCAGCCCCAGCCCTAACTCTAATCTCAAACCTAACTCTAACACTGAACCCTATTCCTGACCCTCTGGTTGGCAGCTGCTCTTCCAAGTCAGTTCCCAGACGGTTGGAATTCTCAGCATGAGTACAACATAACATGCCTTACAAACAAACGTTTCATAAGAGGTGCTCATCAAGGCCCTGTCATAGAGAAGAAGTCTCACCAGGCACTGTGGAGAATTCAGGAAGATCCTAACATGCACTGGAAGATCAAGAGAGGCTTCTGAAGTACGAGCAGTCCGGGAAGCAGCAGTTGGCAGTATGTAAGTTTGTGAGGGAGGATTGGGGGATATTTGTGAGAAGTAAAGTGATGTCTGAAGGCCTTAATAAATCACTCCAACCACATGTGAGCCCAGAAATTGAGAGAAATATGCATCTAGAAGTGAATAAAGAAGAAGAGACTTATCCTGGGAACACGGCAGAAAGGAAGGCCTCTCCTGTGCCAATGAGCGGAAAATGACAAGTTTCTGTCCGATGTGCATGGCTCCGCATATGGAAAGTGGAATATTGCTGCGGGCAGTGGTTGTGCTCAGCCATGCCCCATCAGCCAGCTGACCTTGTTCTTCTCCTTTTTCTTCCCTCCCACCCTTCAGTGCGCTTCCAGAAGCATCCATGACTGTGGAGGAAGCCTAATTCTCCTGCAGTGTTGGCTCATTGCTGCGATGGAAGAGGGAAGAGTTTGTGAGACACAGGGGAGTACCGGGCTATTGCTTGGCCGTGCTGCTGAATGAAGCACAACTGAATCAACCCCCGATTCAAGGTGTCAGGCAAAAGCCAAAACACATGTAGAAAATAGTCTCTGTGTAATAAATGTGTAATAAATAACTCTTCAGAGTTTTGTGGACTGTCTGTAAATTGTCATGATTTATTTTTCATCAGCCATGGACATGTAGCAGCAAGATAATGACTTTCACATTTTATCTCAACATAGACAAACTTGAAAAAATAATTTAAAAAAAATCATTTGTAAGTGACCTTCAGAGATCATCTAGTCCAACTGCCTGAGCATTTCAGGACTAACCAAAGGTGAAAGCTCATTATGTAGGGCTTTATCCAAATGTCCCTTGAGGACCAGAGGTCATGGATCAAGAAACTTTAAAGGAAGCATTTTACAGGGCCTATTTTGAACGTAGTAAGTTGGAAGATGAAAGAGAAGCAGAGGGTTTTTTTGTCCTGACTCGAGAAAGCGACTGATGTAGGGGCTGCATAGGTAGAGAATGAGGAGGATGAAAATCTGGCTGAAGGGCCGGACCAATCAGAGTGGTGGTCAGTGGTACCAAGTGTCGCTGGAGGCCAGCAGCTGCAGCTGTGCTGCAGGGGTTAATAATGGGTTTAATCCGATTTGGCGTTTTCATTCATAGTCTGAACTGTGAGACGGTGGAGTTCAGGATGCTGAGTGGAAGAATCACGTCAAGAAGTACGAAAACAGGCCAGTAACAGGAAATCTGACTGTGGCACTTCAGGGACCCACTTAGAGGTACCCCTTGGGTCAGAGCATTGGAAGATTAGGGGGACCAAGACAAGTGGTTAACATTCAAGCATCACTTCCCATGATTCCTCTACACTCGAGATCAGTGCATTCCTCTGAGTTAAAAGTCAGTCAAAGCTGAACAGAGGCTGGCATGGATGAGCAAGGAGCTCATGGATAATCTCAAAGGCAGGAAGAAAGTCTATGAAATATGGAAAAAGGAGACATGGGCACTTGGGAAGAATAATGGAATCCTGTCAGGGCCGGCAGGGATGCAATGAGGAAAGCTAAGGCCTGCAGAGGAGATCAAGGGAAAACAGGAAGGCTATTCAAGTGCCTTAATGACAAAAGGAAGGCTAGTAAAAATATGGGTCTGCTGCTGAATGAGGTTGGTGCCCTGGTAATAGAGGACATGGAGAAGGAAGAGTTACTGAAGGCTTTCCTTGATTCAGTCTTTACTGATAAAATTGCTCCTCAGAAATCACAGAACCTGGAGATAAGAGAGTAAGTCTGGAGAAAGAAAGACTTCCCCTTGGTTGAGGAGGAGCTGGTCAGATTGCCTTGAGAAAATCAATGCACACAAATCAATGGGCATCAACAGGCTTCACTCAAGTGTGCTGGAGTTGCTGGCAGAAGTGATTGCCAAACCACTCTCTATCATCTTTGAAGTGCCTTGGAGAATGGCAGAGGTGCATGAAGACTGGAGGATAGCCAACGTCACACCGGTCTTCAAAACTGGCAAGAAGGACAATCCGTGAAACTACAGGCCAGTTAGCTTCACCTCTGTCCCTGGATGGAACAACTTGACCTGGAGGCCATCTCCAAGCAATTGGAAGAAAAGAAGGTCATTGGGAGCAGTCAGCATGAATTCACCAGGGGAAAATCACGCTTGGGCAAACTGGTGGCCTTCCTTGATGTCATCACTGTCTGGGTAAATGGCGAGAAGGCAGTGGGCCTTGTGGAGACGGGGAACTGCTGGGGAGAGTGCAGTGGAGGGCATTAAAGATGATTGATGCCAGAAGCATCACCCATATGAGGAAAAACAGAAAGAAAGGCCTGGGCCTGTTCAGCATGCTGTAGGGAAGGCTGAGAGGGAATTTAGTAATGCTTGTGAAGATCCAAAGAGGATATTAACTGGGGCAGCGTATAGGGGAGGATTGTCCCCCACGGAAGACAATCCTCTGAGCTCTGCCAGTCAGCCAGATCTCAATTCACCTCACTCTCCACTCACCTAGCCTACAATTCCTCAGCTCACCTGCTATAATGGTTTGGGAAACAGTGTCATCCAGATCATTTATCAAAACAATGAAGGGAATTGGCATCAAAACAATGTCTTTGGGAATCTCAATAGCGATGGGCCACCAGCCTGATATAACTCCATTTCCTATGGGACTTTGAGGCCATCCCATCACTCAGCGGTTCACACATTATGCTTCCAGTCAGCTGTATGCCAAACATTTTGTCAACAAGGATACCGTGAGAATCCTTTGCAGAAGCATTCTTGGGCTTCCCTTGGTGAACTAGAGGAGTAAATCTGTCATCAAAGCAAATTAAGTTTATCCACTGGACTTTTCCCTCGTGAACCCATGTTGGCTGTTACCAATGTGCATGTTGTCTTTGCAGTGTTTCTCAGTAACTCCCAGAACGATCTCCTCCATAATTTTGCCAGGTCCCACAATGAGACCAGCAGGCCTGTAATTACCAAGGTATTCTTTCTTGCTCTTCTTGGAAACTGGGATGTTTGCCAGCTTCCAGTCAACTGAGATATGTCAAGATTCCCAAGACCCTTGGAGAAACCCCACAGGCCATACATTTACATGCCTACAACTGGAGAAGCAAATCCCATGCAGGTTCATAGTCAGTTCCTCCCATGTAACCTGGTCTCACTCCGTGTGTCCATTCACCTCCCCTTCCACACAAACTCTAGAAGAAAATCTCTGCTCAGAGGAGCTGGACTTCTGCCCCGCTTCTTGACTTGCAACACTTTGAAATTGCCTGCACGTGTCCTCTTAGGAGATGCCTCTTAACAAGTGACCAGTGCAGATGGGCCACAGTGCCTAGGGCGAGTGATGCTGTTCCAGACATATCCCTTAATTCCTTAAAGAATTATTAACTGGCGTCACCCTCCTGGCTGGGCGGCTTATAGTAGACTCCCACTTTAATTTCTTGTCCTTTAATCAGTGCTCAGTCTCTCAACCACATCACAGCCAAGTGTAAGCTCCATGCAGAGGACACGTGGGACACAGAGGGCACAGCCTTCTGCTGGGTAGATACAACAGTTGGTTGAACAAGACAGGACAAAACCCTCCCTCCATGCCCGCCTGGGTGAATGTCCACCCCTAGAATGACAGTCCCCCTCCTTCACGCCCCCATCTGAAATGTCCCTGCTCCTGCAGACGGGGCACTGCAGTCACAGTTCCGCAGGGACTCATGTCTGCAACAGAAGGACTTTCCCCAGGGCAGAGGGAAAGCAGGTAAGTTCAGGGGGAGAGGAAATAGAGTCTTCTAACTCTTCATGCAACTAAACATGGTGTGTGATAAAACATGGGGGAAAATCACCAGTTAAAATGAATTTTCAGGGAGTAAAAGTGTAAAATCTTCTTTATTCTTATTTTCTTTTCGGGGAAAACCCACTCAGTGGTTCTGAGAATGTGGTATGCAAGATGAAAACACGAAATAGTGAGAATGCTTTTTGGGTGAACCTAAAAGGAAAGAGAAGACACATGACCGATGCCACAGGACAGCAATTATTGGATGCAGTTTGAAAGTAACTCATTCCAGCTCCTGGCTGGGCTACTGCCTCCTGCTGCTGGGGATCCTAACGCCTCCCAGCTGCTTGCTTCCTCCCCACGCATTTTTCCTTGGAGCTGTGTGTTTCTCCATCCCTCAGGGCCCTGCTGCACCTCTCCTGCACCAGACCAGGCCCCTGCTCCCTGGGATGGAGGAAGCAGCATACTTCAGTACTGCAATCATCTTGCACTTGCAAGTGTGTACTTGCAGTGTGTAGTTCTTGCAGCCTGCTGGGGAGTCAGGAAGCCTTCAGAGAACCTCACCTGAGGACATGGGCAAGCTCCTGCTGGCTTCACTAGCTCACCAAAATCAACTCCACTTCCTGCCAACTGCATTCCAAGCACAGCAGCTTTAGCTGAGCACAGCAAATGCGAAGGCTCTGCTGCAGGAGGTCTCGGACACAACTTCCCGAGGTCAAAATAAAAACCTTCACGCTCAAAAGGGATCACTTGCAAGGCAAGCAAGCACTGGAGAGCACTCAGATATCTCTGTGCTGTGACGATGAGCTGCTTCTGCACCCTGTGGATTTGCACTGCCTTCTGCTCCTACCACCTCCTGAAACATGGGATGGTGAATTTATAAAGAACAAGCTCAGGTTTTTGTACTTTTATTGGATACCAAACAAGGCTTGGTATCACAGCTGCTCTAACCAGGTGATTAAAGCATTCGAGAAGAGCAGCAGAACCAATGTGCAACATGGTTAGGAAGGATTATAGGGTTGTGTGAAAGAAATGCCTTCCCCAGAAGCAAGCAATGCACTGGAGGAGGCACCAAAACCAAATTCTGCTTGTACCATTCACTTTCCTCATTCCATATGCTGTCTTTCATTTTAAGAAAAAAAGACTGTGGTGAAGAAAGCTCCAGAACAACTCAGATACTTTATTCATCCCCTTCCCTTTCCTCTACAGATGTCATTACTAACTGTAAGCTCCATTCCATCGAGCCCACCAGTACTTACAGCCACCCCATCCCATCTCACCTGCCCTGCATCTCCACCCTGGAGAGCCCAGAGCCATCCATCACACACAGCACACCCGTCACAGGACCACTGCCACCACGTCTCACTCATGCTGATGATGCTGCAGCACACAGGGCCTCCAACTTTGGATGCCAACATGAAAAACCAGTAACACGTAACAGCCTTGCACATGGGCATCTGGGGGGCTGGTTGTTCCCTTGGGACCTCTTTCTATGGCTGTGTTGATTCCATGAGTGCAGAGGTGACATATGACATAGCTTTCTGTGGGGTGGATGCAACTACTGGTAGAATTCACCAAGACAAAGCCTCCCAAGTGAACATCCACCCTGAGAATGGAAGACCCCATCCTCCATGCCCAACATTCCACCACCACAAGGAAAACAAACTGTTGTGGTATCTCACATGCTCCTGCTCCTGCAGATGGGGCATTGCAGTCACAACGCTGCGGGGACTCATGTGCACAACAGAAGGATTTTCCCCAGAGCTGAGGGAAAGCAGGGAAGTTCAGAGGCAGATGAGTTTTCTAACTCTTAATGCAACTAAACATGACGTGTGACAAACACTGGGGGGAAATCCACCATTAAAATGATTTTTTCAGGAAAAAATAATAGGAAAAACAGCTTCACTGGCTCACCAAAATCAACCTCCGCTTCCTGCCGACTGCATTCCAAGCACAGCAGCTTTAGATGAGCACTGCAAATGTGAAGGCTCTGCTGCAGGAGGTCTCAGACACACCTTCCCAAGGTCAAAGCAAAAACCTTCAAGCTCAAAAGGGATCACTTGCAAGGCAAGCATGCACTGGAGAGCACTCTGATATCTCTGTGCTCTGGGGATGAGCAGCTTGTGCACCGCGTGGGTTTGCACTGCCTTCTGCTCCCACCACCTCCAGAAACTTGGGATGGTGCATTTAGGAAGAACAAGCTCAGCTTTTTGTAGTTTTATTGGAGACAAACGAGGCTTGGTGTCATACAGCTGCTCTGACCAGCTGATTAAAGCATTCGAGAAGAGCAGTAGAACCAATGTGCAGCACGGTTAGGAAGGATGATGGGGTTGTGTGAAAGAAATGCCTTCCCAAAAGCAAGCACTGGGCTGGAGGAGGCACCAAAACCAAATCCTGCTTGCACCTTTCCCTCTCCTCATTCCACATGCTGACATTTTTTTTCAGAACAAAAAACACAAACAAACAAACAAGAAAGAGAGCTTTAGTACAACTCAGCTACTTTATTCACCCCCTTCCCTTTCCACTACAAATGGTTCTCAGAAAACCTCCAAGAGTCACATTACTGCTCTCCTGACCCTTCTCCCAGATTCATCAGAGCACTCACAAATTACTGAGAGCAACACATGCACAGACACACAGAACATCCCTACACAGCCGCTTCTCCTTAGGAAACGGCATCAAAAAGCTGCTGGCAGGAAGAGCAGAAGAGGAAAGCGGGCATGGTGAGAGAACTGCTTTGGGCAGCAAGGAAAGGCCATCTGAAGCTCCTGGCTTAAGTCCCTTCTGCAGAGGGTGCCAGTGATGCACCAGAAACACCTGCAGGGCCAGTGAGGAGCTCTGCCCTCTGCACAAAGCCCTTCTCACACTCAAGGCAGTTCTAAGGCTTCCTGCCACGTGAACTCACTGGTGCAGGCACGGATTGGACTTCACCCAAGTGCAGACACTCCGGTACCTCAGCAGGTTCCAGCTGTGGCCAAAGATCTTGCAGGCTGCACTTTTGTAGGGTTCCTCACGTGGATCCACTGGTGTGTGATGAGCTCCCAGCTTTGCACGGACCTCTCCCTGCAGTCAAGGCACTCACAGGGACTTTCTTCTTGGGTTGGTTCTCGCGTCTACTGAGGGTTGAGCTCCAGATGAAGCTCTTCCCACACACCCTGCAGACAAGATTTCTTCCTTCCTGGTGACATATCAGCCCAGCTGAGGTTTCCTCTGGGTCCTCACCTGCTGCCCCACAGCAGAGGAGTTTCTACAGGGGAGGTAAGAGGTGACTCTCCTTGCACACAGCCCTGGCAGAAACATGCCACCTGGCAGGGAGTTTCCAGTAGCTGTGACACATGCCACTGTGGACTCTCCTTTGCATGGCCACTCAACACAGCAACTGCAGCTGGAGGAGAGCAATATGCATAATTCTCATGGAAAGAAGGAAAAGAGGATTCAGTTTGGCCACAGAGCTCTTCCTCGACTCAAGGGATTTGTAAGGTCCATCACCACACAAAGCCATAGCTGGTCACCAAGCTGGGGCTCTGGCTGAAGCTCTTCCCACGTTCATGTGTCTGCAGGCTCTGTATCTTGTGTGGCTGTGCTGGTAGGTAACGAGACTGCAACTGCTTTTGAAGGTTCCCAGCGTCTTGAGATGCTTCTACAGCCTGTGTGCACCGTGGATGTGCTTGTGAGCGTGGAGACTAGATCTTCATTTAAAGCTGGATAGTTTAAACAGCTTCCTGCCGTGTGTAATGGTCATTGCTGAGGAGACCAGCTTCAGAGCAGGGCTGTTTTTGAAGGCAGCACAAGCACGCTGCCGGCGCCGGGGGCTGGTAGCTTGTGGGCAGGCTGCTGAGGCTGCCGGGGCGGAGCTGGCTCTTATCTCTTGCGCCTGACCTCGATTGCTCATTGGGGAATCAAAACCAGATCTCGGGAGGGCAGAAGCTAGCTTACCATTAGCATTACCACTTACCATTGCAGGTGAGAACGGGTTGTTACCCTCCTCTGACATCGGGGAGGGAGGTCAGAGTGTGAACACAGCCCACGCTGCTCATACATTACCGCAGGAGCAGGTGTGGGCGGTGTGTCTTGTGGCAGGGCACGGCAGTGCTTTGTCCTTGTCTTTGTCCAGGAGATCAGCTCTCCTACTGACAGACCTCGAGACCGCAGGTTCAAACATGGTCTCTACCAGGCGGCGGGCTTCCCCCAAGAGGACTGTGGCGACCCAGACAGAGGGCCTGCCGAGAAACGTAGCGGTTCAGGTCTCTGGCTGTAGGAGGTGCCTGAGCCTGCTGCTGCCGGGGGAGAATGGGGAAGGATGCCACTTGTGCGAGGTGCGAGCAGGTGGAGGAGCTGCTCAGCCTGGTGGTGGAGCTTAGGGAGGAGGTAGGGAGATTAAGAGCCATCAGAGAGTGCGAGCGGGAGATTGACTGGTGGTGTGACTCTCTGCGAGAAAGACGCAGAGATTGCAACCCCCAAACGGTAGTGGACCCTCTCCCTTGCCGCGGTCGAACTGAGAGAGCTAACTTGAGGGCGGAGGAGGTATGGCAGCAGGTCCCAGCTCGGTGATGCGGGCGACCCCCATCCCGACCTACCTCGGTTCCCCAGGTGCCTCTATGTAATAGGTTTGAAGCCCTGCAACTGGAGGGTGCGGTGGCTGAGGATGAAGTGGGAGATCTGCCTCCAAGCGTTCCCAAGGAGAGGCGTCCAACTCCACGCTTAAAGACTGCCTCCTCCGGTAAAGAAAGGAGGGTGATAGTCGTAGGAGACTCCCTCCTAGGAGGAACTGAAGGCCCAATATGTCGGCCTGCCCCCACCCGTAGGGAGGTGTGCTGCCTCCTTGGGACCCGGGTCAGGGATATTTCTAGGAAACTTCCTAGGTTGATCCGCTCCTCTGATTATTATCCCTTATTGATAGTTCAGGCTGGCAGTGATGAGGTCACTGACGGAAGCCTGAGGACTATGAAAAATGACTTTAGGAGACTGGGGAGGCTAGTTGAAGGAGCAGGCGTACAGGTAGTATTTGCCTGTATTCCTACAGTGGCAGGGAAGGATGCTGAGACCACCAGAAGAACACACCTTATAAACGCGTGGCTGAAAGGCTGGTGCAAAAGCAAGAATTTTGGGTTCTTTGATCATGGGGCGGTCTACTCGGCACCTGGCATGGGGTCTGCTGATGGGTCTCACCTGTCTCGAAGGGGGAAACGGATCCTTGCCCAGGAGCTGGCAGGACTTGTGGAGAGGGCTTTAAACTAGATATGAAGGGGGTAGGGGATAAAACCAGGCCTGCTAGAGATGAGCCTGGGGGAGCGGCAATGGGATCAGGGATGAGGCGAGGGGCTCGGCTGAAGTGCATCTACACCAATGCACGCAGCATGGGTAACAAACAAGAAGAGTTGGAAGCCGTGGTGCGGCAGGCAAGCTATGACCTAGTCGCCATTACGGAAACATGGTGGGACTGCTCCCATGACTGGAGTGCTGCAATGGATGGCTACAAGCTCTTCAGGAAGGATAGGCAAGGAAGAAGGGGTGGTGGTGTGGCTCTGTATGTTAGAGAGTGCTTTGATGTTACTGAGCTTGTGGCTGGGGATGATAAGGTTGAATCCCTATGGGTAAAGATCAGGGGAAGGGCTGACAAGGCAGACATATTGGTGGGCGTCTGCTATAGACCGCCGAACCAGGATGAAGAGACGGATGAGGTGTTCTATGAGCAGCTGGCAGAAGCTGCGAGATCGCCAGCCCTTGTCCTCATGGGGGACTTCAACTTCCCTGACATATGCTGGGAATACAAACGCAGGAGGAAGAAGCAGTCTAGGAGGTTTCTGGAGTGTATTGGAGGATAACTTTCTGATGCAGCTGGTGAGAGAGCCTACGAGAGGAGCTGCCCCGCTAGACCTGCTGTTCACAAACAGAGAAGGTCTGGTGGAAGATGTGGAGGTTGGGGGCTGTCTTGGACAGAGTGACCATGAGATGGTAGAGTTCTCCATTCTTGGTGGAGCCAGGAGGAAGAACAGCAAAACTGTTACCTTGGACTTCCGGAGGGCTGACTTTGAATTGTTTAGAAGACTAGTAGGGGGAGTCCCCTGGGTTTCGGTCTTAGAGGGTCAAGGGGTCCAAGACAACTGGTTGCTCTTCAAGAAGGCAGTCTTACAGGCGCAGGAGCGGGCTGTCCCCCTGAGCTGCAAAATGAGCCGGCGGGGAAGGAGACCGGCGTGGATGAATAGGGAACTATTCTTGAGGCTCCGGGAGAAAAAGAGAATCTACCTCCTGTGGAAGAAGGGACGGGCGACTCAGAAAGAGTACAGAGAAGTTGTTAAGATGTGCAGGGAGAAAATCAGAAAGGCGAAAGCCCAGCTCGAACTCAACCTGGCCGCTGGGATAAAAAGAAACAAGAAACCCTTTACAAATATATCAACAGTAAGAGAAGGACTAAGGAGAATCTCCACCTTTACTGGATGAGGCTGGGAATGTGACTACTGAGGATAAGGAAAAGGCGGAGGTCCTGAACGCCTTCTTTACGTCTGTCTTTAAAGGTCAGACCAGTATCCTCAGGGTGTACTCCGCTTTTTGACCTGGTAGTCTCGGCTGGGGAGCAGGCTAAACCACCCACGATTCAGGAGGAAACAGTCAGAGACCTGCTACTCCAACTGGACTGTCACAAGTCATGGGGCCGGATGAGATTCACCCGAGAGTGCTGAGGGAACTGGTGGAGGTGAGATGCCAGAGCCGCTTTCCATCATTGTCAGCGATCCTTGTTAGACTGGTGAAGTACCGGAAGACTGGAAGCTTGCCAATGTGACTCCCATCTACAAGAAGGGCTGTAAGGAGGACCCGGGGAACTACAGGCCTGTTAGCCTGACCTCGGTGCCGGGGAAGGTTATGGAGCAGATTGTCTTGAGGGAGATCACGCGGCAAGTGCGGGACTACCGGGGGATCAGGCCTAGCCAGCATGGGTTCACGAAGGGCAGGTCCTGCTTGACCAACCTGATCTCCTTCTATGATCTAGTGAGCCGCCTGGTGGATGAGGGAAAGGCTGTTGATGTAGTCTACCTAGACTTCAGCAAAGCCTTTGACACTGTCTCCCACAGTATTCTCCTGCAGAAGCTGGCAGTCCGTGGCTTGGACAGGTACACTCTTGGCTGGGTGAAGAACTGGCTGGAGGGCCGGGCCCAGAGAGTGGTGGTCAATGGAGCCAAATCCGGCTGGGCCGGTCACAGAGTGGTGTTCCCCAGGGGTCGGTGCTGGGGCCTGTCCTGTTCAATATCTTTATGATGACCTGGATGAGGGCCTTGAGTGCACCCTCAGTAAGTTTGCAGATGACACTAAGTTGGCTGGAGTGTCGATTGCTGGGGGTAGGGAAGGCTCTACAAAGGGATCTGGACAGGCTGGATCAATGGGCCAGGCCAACGTGGCGATGAGGTTTAATAAGGCCAAATGCCAGGTCCTACACTTGGGCCACAACAACCCCAAGCACGCTACAGGCTTGGGGAGTGACTGGAAGACTGCTGTAGAGGAAATGGACCTGGGGGTGTTGGTTGAGCTGCGCTAAATGAGCCGGCAGTGTGCCCGGGTGGCCAAGAAGGCCAATGGCATCCTGGCTTGTATCAGAAGTAGTGGTGACCAGCAGGAGTAGGGAAGTATTGTCCCCCTGTACTCAGCTCTGGTGAGGCCGCACCTTGAGTGCTGTGTCCAGTTCTGGGCCCCTCACTACAAGAAAGACATTGAGGCCTGGAGCGTGTTCAAAGAAGGGCAACAAAGCCGGTGAGGGGTCTGGAGCACAGGCCTTATGAGGAGCGGCTGAGGGAGCTGGGATTGTTCAGTCTGGAGAAGAGGAGGCTCAGGGGAGACCTTATTGCTCTCTATAACTACCTGAAGGGAGGTTGTAGCGAGCTAGGGGTCGGCCTCTTCTCTCTTGTAACTGGTGATAGGACTAGGGGGAATGGTTTCAAGCTGCGCCAGGGAAGATTCAGGCTGGACATTAGGAAACATTACTTCTCTGAAAGAGTGGTCGGGCACTGGAATGGGCTGCCCGGGGAGGTGGTGGAGTCACCGACCCTGGAGGTGTTCAAGGAACGTTTGGATGTTGTGTTGAGGGATATAGTTTAGTGGGAACCATGGGTGATAGGTGGATGGTTGGACTGGATGATCTTATAGGTCTTTTCCAGCCTTGGTGATTCTGTGATTCTGTGAAAATGTCCTATTTTGGTAGAGAAAACAGGTATTTCTGGGAGAAACTGCCCTCCTTTGAGGCGGAAAACTGGTATTTCTGGCAGAATACTTTATCTATTTGGGAGAAAACTGGCATTTCTGGGAGAATCTGCCCTACTTCGAGGCAGAAAGCTGGTATTTGTGGGAGAAGATGTCCTCTTTTGGGGATAAAACAGGTATTTGTGGGAGAAATTGTCCTATTTCAGGGGAGAAAAGTGGTATTTGTGGGAGAAAAGGTCCCATATTTGGGAGAAAACTGGTATATCTGGCCGACAATATTTCTGGGGAGAAAGCTGATATTTCTGGGAGAAACGGTCCTAATATTGGGGCGAGAACTGGTATTTCTGAGGAAACTGTCCCATTCTGGGGATAAAACTGGTATTTCTGGGAGAGACTGTCCTAACACTGGGGGGGGAACTGGTATTTGTAGAAGACAATGTCCTATTTTGGTGGAGAACACAGGTATTTCTGGGAGAAACTGCCCTCCTTTGAGGCAGAAATCTGGTATTTCTGTGAGAATATTGTATATATTTGGGAGAAAACTGGCATTTCTGGGAGAAAATATCCAATCTGCGGGGAGAAAGCTGGTATTTGTGGGAGAAAATGTCCTATTTTGGAGTTGAAATCGAGTATTCCTTGAAGAAAATATAATATTTAGGGGGAGAAAAGTGGTATTTCTGGAAGAAAATGTCCTACGTTTGGGAAACAATCTAGCATTTCTGGTAGAAAATGTTGTGATTTGGGGAGAAAGCTGGTATTTGTGGGAGAAAATGTCCTGTTTTGAGGGATAAAACAGGTATATCTGGCCAACAAGGACATATTTCTGGGGAGAAAACTGGTATTTCTGTGAGAATATGTTATCTATTTGGGAGAAAACGGGCATTTCTGGAAGAAAATGTCCTATTTTGGGGATAAAACAGGTATTTCTGGGAGAAAATGTCCTATTTCAGGGGACAAAGCTGGTATTTGTGGGAGAAAAGTTCCCATATTTGAGTTGAAATCGGGTATTCCTTGAAGAAAATATAATATTTTGGGGGAGAAAATGGTATTTCTGGTAGATGCCCTACGTTTGGGAAACAATCTTGCATTTCTGGGAGAAAATGTCGTGATTTGGGGAGAAAGCTGGTATTTGTGGGAGAAAAATATCCTATATTTGGGAGAAAACTGGTATATCTGGCCGACAGTGACATACTTCAGGGGAGAAAGCTGATATTTCTGGGAGGAACTGTCCTAATATTTGGGAGGAAACTGGCATTTCTAGAAGAAAATGTTGAATGTAGTGGAGAAAACTGGTGTTTGTGGGTGGAACTTGCCTATTTTGAGGCAGAAAACTGGTATTTGTGGGAGAAAATGTCCTGTTTTGGGGAGAATACTGGCACTTCTGGGTGAGACTGTCCTAATATCGGGGGGGAAACTGGTATTTGTAGAAGAAAATGTCCTATTTTGGTAGAGAAAACAGGTATTTCTGGGCGAAACTGCCCTCCTTTGAGGTAGAAAACTGGTATTTTTGGGAGAACATGTTATCTATTTGGGAGAAAACTGGCATTTCTGGGAGAAAATATCCAATCTGCGGGGAGAAAGCTGGTATTTGTGGGAGAAATTGTCCTATTTCAGGGGGGAAACCTGGTATGTGTGGGAGAAAATGTCCTATTTTGGAGTTGAAATCGGGTATTCCTTGAAGAAAATACAATATTTTGGGGGAGAAAAGTGGTATTTCTGGTAGAAAATGCCCAATGTTTGGGAAAGAATCTTGCATTTCTGGGAGAAAATGTCGTGATTTGGGGTTTGGTATTTGTGGGAGAAAAATATCCTATATTTGGGAGAAAACAGGTATATCTGGCTGACAATGACATACTTCAGGGGAGAAAGCTGGTATTTCTGGGAGGAACTGTCCTAATATTTGGGAGGAAACTGGCATTTCTAGAAGAAAATGTCGAATGTAGTGGAGAAAACTGGTGTTTGTGGGAGAAATTTGCCTATTTTGAGGCAGAAAACTGGTATTTGTGGGAGAAAATGTCCTGTTTTGGGGAGAATACTGGCACTTCTGGGTGAGACTGTCCTAATATTGGGGGGGAAACTGGTATTTGTAGAAGAAAATGTCCTATTTTGGTGGAGAAAACAGGTATTTCTGGGAGAAACTGCCCTCCTTTGAGGTAGAAAACTGGTATTTTTGGGAGAATATGTTATCTATTTGGGAGAAAACTGGCATTTCTGGAAGAAAACGTCCAATCTGGGGGGAGAAAACTGATATTTCGGGA